>JANCMA020661253.1:0-18914 GCA_024336925.2 Zoanthus solanderi
GATCGGTAGTACATCAAGTATTTAGGTGTTACAATTACAGTGATTAAGAGATATGATGGATCGGTAGTACATCAAGTATTTAGGTGTTACAATTACAGTGATTAAGAGATATGATGGATCGGTAGTACATCAAGTCATGACTAACATCTTAACTTGTACTTATACGCTTTAACAATCATAAAGTGAGTAAAACTAACAGTAACTGAGGAGAGCAGGGAGGGTGCAAACGTCGTACAGAACATTATTATTCTTTGAACGAAGGAACATTAGAGGATGACAAATGTCATATAATGTTTTGAAGACTTTTTCCACAATTTGTCTGGGGGAATAAAAATTAAAGTCTCTTTATAGGCCCAGTAGACCATGAAGTGAACGCTTATCTCTGATTTTTGTTGTGTAAAGTGAAGATTCCTATGTATGAGACACTAGATCGTTGCTGGTTAGTTGAGTAGAAAGCAGTGTTCGTTTTTTGGCAGAAACAAGCCGAGGATTGAATTCAATGCCCTGTTGTTTAAAGACAACAAGACCTTACCGAGTGCACCGAGCACCCAGGCTATTTTGACGTGGACGGCTGTTACAAAGGTATCTTGTTAACGAAAACGAAAAACCTTGAATTCAGAGAATGGTACTTGAAACTTGAAGCGTATCGTACAGTTTGCCAAACAGGAGGGTTTTTTTGGGCATCTCGTTTGGCAAAATTCGTGGTGCGAGTGGTTAGCTTTTGCAAAATCTCTGAAGGAGTGAGTGCTGTCCAGACCATTAGCTTTGAGTCAGGAAATGTTGTGTTTTCGTTTACCTTTTATTCAACTACTGTATTGTATAATTTTAAAACATACAAAGTTAAACTTGGATTAATCTGACTCAGAAAATTGTCATTAAATATGAGAAAATTTTCCATCAGTAGCATTTTTATGAAACGATAAAATATCATCGCGCTTTATCGTTTTAAACACGGATATTTTGTCGAGGATATCAAAACCTTTGTTTGTGATTCTATTTTGTGATTAATTTAAATGTGCTTGTATTTTTAATCTAGAGTGCATTACGAATGTGCATGGTGGCCGTTTCTGGAATTATAGTTGTTGCAATTCCAAACTTTTCAACACTCATGGAGCTGGTTGGATCAACCTGTTGTACTTTGTTAGCTTTCATTTTACCAGCTACCTTTCATCTTCGTATATTTAGAGGGTAAGAAAAGATTGTCAATTTTTTCAAGTGTTCATTGTTTTTGATTCAAGGAAATGTTGAAAGGAATTATATCACTTGTTTAAAATCATCTTATAGTGACTCAGTTTTCCCAATGAAACCTGATTTCACTCCCAGGTTCCTTCATCTTTCTTTTATGCGGCTTGGTGTCTCGGTAGTTTTAGAGAAATTTAATTTCAATCATATTGTGTCTGACCTCTAGTTATTTTAAATTGCTATCACAACAAGAAGTTGGTGGAAGAGGTGGGTTCGGGGTATAGGTAGGGGAGAGTACCATTTCGTATACGGTGTATAAGTTTTATTTTTCAAACTTATTGTTACCGCCTTTCCGTGTCGTTTACTGCGTTAAGATATCAGGCAACTGTATGGATCTTCTATGCACTAAGATATCAGAAATCGTTTCATGATTTTCCAGTAAAAAACAGCCGTTGTTTATGCTTACTACAGTGACGTTCTATCCTTTGGCGCTCTCCTATTCGTTGCTGTTTAATCATGTTACTATCTGTTTTCGCAAAGCCAATATGGGCAGTTTGCCATCTCTACTCCTTCCACAAAAATGCTAATGTATTTACACTTTTGATAGGTGCGCAGTTGTTTACAGTTGTTTTTATCAATTTCAGAGAATTGTCCACCTATGAAAAACTTCTGGATGTTGTTTTAATAGCATTGGGTCTCGTTGGGTAAGTTTTTGTGCTAATTTTTGTTATAAAGTTGTTCTTAATTTCCCGAATCGTGGCCGTTTTGTTTTATCTGATTAAACTCTGTGGATACAGTTCGTTGTTAAATTGGTCTTTATCTTTTCTGTTAGTGATTGTTATGTACAGTGGTCAACATATATTTTGCTTTTGACGCTAGGAAAGATTATACTAGACAAATTGTGTAATATATAGTTTATGTATATATCATGTATTTTTTCCATTTTTGAGTTATAAATTTGTTTGTTTGATTTATGATTTTGCGAAGTAACTGAAATTTTAATAAGACACTAATTCAAATGACTTTGTCTTATTTCAAATTATTTTTTCACAGGACAAATGCAAATGAAACTAGGAATTATATATCATGAATCAGGGTTTCAAAATTTATTTTAAAGCAACAAGCTAAAAAATGATTTGTCATACCTGAATATGAACAATATTGTTCGAAAACGTTTGGGAAACTATTTTACTACTTTTACCTTGATTTTAACTAAGCTAGAAAATGCTTGTGGATTTGAGACCTACACTGAGCGAAACTTAACACCAACAGTTGAATTCTTCCAACATTCTCTTGAAAAATACTTGGTTATAGAGCTCGAGCGGAATTTGCTTTTACGAGGGACAAAAACAACTAGGTGTTCCTTGATCGGTCACCTAACCGGTTGCCAGTGTTACCCTGGCTTCCAACTGGGTAATTTTCAAGATGGCGTCCGAGATGTTTGTGTTTTCTGTTTGTACGCGTATAAATTTCCTTGTCGGCCAGGAAAACAAACAGATAAACATAAAATAGACGTCAATCCACCTGGTAAAACAATCAATTCTCACAATTTACAAGAAAAAATGAACTCGCGCAAAAATTATAATTTATTTATTATCTATCGGCAAAATGCGAGTTGATATTAGGGAATTTCGAACCCTGAATGAATGTTCTTTTTTATTTGTAGAACCGCAATTGGAGTACGAGATGCGATTGAGAGAATGCTGGGATCAGACCCATCTCAAGTTATATCAACACCGACTCCAAGTTTTACTACACCAACTTACTCTTAATTTTTGAAAAGAATATGTTGTGTACAAATATCAGCTGAAACATCTTTCAATTTCTTCCACCTGCATGTTTCACATTCCCCAAAATAAGGCAATAAAGAATGTATGATAAAAGAATACGTCCAATCAATAAAAACGCTGCTTTCATCCGAGTGGCGGAGAAAATTCGCTCCGAACGTTCTTTTAGCTGATTGGCCGATACAAAGTATTTTTCTTGGTGTTTTTGTAAGAACCAATAAAAAATAACCGCGAGACAATGCAGTCATTCAGTCAACCATTCAATCTTGGTATTCGCTTGTCAGATTTTGAAATAACTTTTGTTTTGAAAATAATAAATCATCTTTCCAATGGGAATTTTTAATGATTTTAACGCAGTAGGTTAATTTTTGTCAGTTCTTTCTTCTCACGCGTGTTCTAGTAAAAAAAGGGGTGGAAATGTTGCGGGTTTTTCATTTGGAAACTTTCAAAAACTTGAGCCTTTTGACTGGTTTTGCAACCTGTATTCCTATTTTTTAAAACATTTTTATTAGCAACTGCATGTTTCACATCTTTGTTCAAGTTTTAATTTAAATTTTTAAAATTACTTAACCCAGTCTTAGGAAATATTCTAGTACTTATACGCAAGAAATAATAAAAGTGGCATTTTCTTTGAAAAAAGAAATCAAAATATTCACAAGAAAATTAAAACTAACAAATGAAGTTATGGATAAAGTGTACTGAAGTATTTATTTTTGTATTGTCATGTAATAAAAGCTGTAAAGAAAGTAATAAATTACTGGAACTTAATAATATATTGACAAGTGTTTGTGTTCACGTGTTACTTAAAAAAAGTTTCCGCTGCAAATGGAAGCAGCTTTTCATTTTAAAGGGTGGTGGGCTTTACCTCTGGTATCTCCGAAGGGTCAGTAAGGGATTTGAACGTGGACCAACCGCTCTGAAATCCAAAACGCTGATCACTGAGCAACATTTCATTCTGAAACATGATTAGAGAGATATCTGATACATGAACCATGTTAAGAAGACATTCAAAAATATATAATAATGAAGATTTTTAGTCCGTTTAGTAAATTTTAAAGTCGTTTATTGATGAGTAACACGAATTATACTAGTTTGATTGTTTGAGTCGAAGAACCAAACAATTCAGGTTCTATTGTTTCAGTCATCGTAAGTTGAATAACGAGTTATTGTTTCAGGCGTTAGCCCTTCGTCGGAGCAATTCAAAATAATTTTCAACCTTGAGTTATCTAGATATGACGTTTCTTATCGCTGATGCACATTGCGAAGTATGTAAGGAGGGAGAGCAAGGACCTGCCTGGTTACATAAAAGAAAGCACAGGGTGGATGATTAACTCCTCTATCGGGATGATGAAAGAAGAGAAAGTTATCAGACGTAGCTAAAGAAGAGTCCTGGAGATTGTTTAAAGAATGAGACAGATGGTTAAGTCCCGGCTACTCAAGAAGAAACTCGATCAAATACAGCATAGGTAAAACCAGAGATAGCACTGTGTAGATTGTGCGGAGAATCCACAGAAACATTAAGACAAATATGTCAGTGGATCTAAAACTCTTGTCCAGAGAAATTATTACTTGGGACACGACTATTACACCCTCTATATTGTCAATGTGCGCCAGACGCTCCACTAATCCCTCTATATTGCTAATGAGCGCCAGACGCTCCACTAATACCTATATATTGCTAATGAGCGCCAGACGCTCCACTAATCCCTCTATATTGCTAATGTGCGCCAGACGCTCCACTAATACCTCTATATTGCTAATGAGCGCCAGACGCTCCACTAATCCCTCTATATTGCTAGTGTGAGCAAGACACTCCATAAACCATCTATATTGCTAATGTGAGCAAGACGCTCCATTAAACCCTCTATATTGCTGTGAGCCAGACGCTCTATTAAACCCTCTATATTGCTTAGTGTTAAATAAACATTGTGATGTATTCTATCACGAAATCACATGTCGGAAATGTGTCGGATGTATTGTCGATGAAAATATCCATACCGTTTGATCATCCTTAAACTGATTTGGATTGAGCTGATTTTGACGAGAGTTCACCTGATTTCGTAACCATGTCAAGTTCGTTTTCGATGTTACACTTATAACCTGAAATCTATAAAGCACTTCCCTGGGGTGAAAGACAGAAAACTATCTAGAAAACTATAAGATACTATGAAATAAGCGCATGGGGCGACACCACAGTGAAAGATCTCCCACTCCACCTTTATGGATTGTGAGTACACTGAACCTGGTGATATCCTTATTGACTTGATTAGTGACGGAGTACAGGCCAAAAAGCTCCAAGTAAATTTTCTTGATCAGGGAGAAGAGCTAACACTTGCAAACGCAGTTAAAATCGGTTAATTAACATTATGAGCTGTTTGACGGTTTGTGTGTAATAAAGCTCTCACATTGGTAACCCTAGGACATGACGGTAAACGAACAAAGCAAAAAACAATTCCCAACAAGACAATGAAAAGATAAAAGCAGTCACAGATCAGTGAACCACCAAGAAAGATTGGATACTTGAAATTGTCAGATACGTTGCCAAATTCATCTCAAATTCAAGTGCGAGTCAGATGCGGCACTCTGGGAACTGCTAAAAACCAATGTCTTGTTGGATTGGAAGCGCATCAATGAAGATGCTTTTGGTAAATTGAAGGAACAAAGCTGCAGCTATCCAGTCTTAATGGCAGCAATCCAGTGCAATAGCTGCAGCAAAGTGGACGTGAAACAGTGCTAGTTCCGACAGCGCCTTTTACGCAGGAATGAAAATAGTAGTAAGGCCAAGCCTCCAATACAGAAGTTCATTCTAATCCAAGAGTCAAGCTTTGGGCATAGTAAAGTGTTTGCAAAGTGCAAGAAAAGTTATTGTATCGGGCCACAGGGAACTCTGACATTGCGGACACTGTCAAGAATCTCCTCGAAGTTTGAATCCGGACTTATTTGTTAGATGCTGCTGTTCATGTGTCGGAAGTTCCCTCTCTTGAAGTTGTACAGGTCGCTAAGCTACATTATCTTGTGAGCTTCATTTCAAAAGCAAGGAAATATTTGCTGAATTTTTGCGAAACGTTTCTATAAATTGCGTCATTTTGTGGACGCGAGTACTCATTCATGAAAAATGTATGAGAAGAGCAAGCAGAACCTTATTGTTTGCAAAAGGACCAGGACAAAAATCAATAGCAAAAAAACAGATGCGCATATAATACAACTCAGAAAAAAACAGCATGCATTCTCGGTGAACAGCAATACAATGTACGCCAGAAAGGTTTTAATAGTTTTTTCTTAATTATTTAGTTTAATGGATGTTGAGGTAAATAATCGAACAGATTATGTACTAAAATAAATTTATCCTATAGATGTATTTACTCCATTATACAAAAACTTTTATTGCTAATACGTTTTAGGGATTTTTCAACGTTTCCCCTGATCACAAAGCAATGATAAAATCTGTCATGTGAAACGAACCGTTCTTTGGCAAGTAAACTGTGTCCTCGAACATCAGCTCTGTCTTACACTTTTACTGTAAATGTTTGCTTTCATAAATGATATGTTAGGAGTTTAGATTTTCATTAACAACAGTTGACTTGGTTCGCAGCGACAAAACTAATGAGTGTTGACATATGCTGCCGAAATACTTTGTAATTCTAATCTAATCTGGTGTTTTAATTAGCATGATCAATGTTATATTATACTTGACGGAATGATTAAAAATGGCGGCTGAAAGATCTCAACTATAAAATTTGGCGTACAATGTCATTTGATTGCTAATGGCGTCTCGCAAATATCAAGGTGTGAAGCATTATTTCTGTTAATTTCAAAATTATTATATCTAAACTCTTAAGTATTTTTTTGCTCGTTGTTAATCCGGAGAAGTAATTACGCATTTTATAAAAATATAATAGATAACCTAGGCTAGTATATTGTTGATAAATATGTGAATCGAAAGGTGAAAGTGATATCTTGGGTGTAACCCAGACGTTTTGAGATTCATTGAAATGATGGAAAATATCCTCCATTATCAAAAATACAGACTACGTCATTGTTTACAATCTGCTTCATTAGCATAAAAAAAAAGAAATTAAGTGTAATTAAGGTATATACAATTTGATTTTACACGCGCACGGTAAATAAAGATTAGCCAATTAACGAGTCCCGTGAAATGCCTAGTTAAACAGAATGGACTCCGGGTCTTGATTCTCGAGTGTTGCTATGTGTCTCAGCACGTCTTTCTTCGTAATGATGCCTAGTAGCCGCCTGCAAGAAGCAAATGGCAAATGACATTAGATCAATGAAAAAGAAACTTGCTACTTTCAACCATTTCGCAAACTTTCTCAACTGAAGACAAGTATGGAACGATTTCACTTCATGTCAAGAGATCTAATGATATTATTCCAACAATTGCTTCTGCTACAATTCAGAAAACTTCTTTTTTGGTTAAGTTCTTTAGTTATTACGGTAAACAAGAACTCTTGTGCAGGACTCAACCACCAACCAAAATAATTACAAGAACACCAAAATCATGATTTCAAAGCCAAACAACTAGTTGACTACCATACAAACATTTCTTCAGGTCGTAAGTTGTTGAGAACAGCATTGGGGGACAGACTGAATTTCCAAACGTGAATTTGACTTCCAACAAGAATGACGCCAACGAACCAAGATTCTAGGGACCATATTGGCTACAAAATTAAGCAACCCGATGACCAACCCTGAGGGATCAAATGGAGTTTCCTAATTCAGCCCCTTTGTTTCCTATAGTACTCCACTTGTCCAATCAGAATCCAATACTTTTGTAAGATAATTGGTTTATATTCATATTGGATTATAGTTTATCAATATCATTCTAAAAAAGGACTTTTGCAAAGCCTGGTATCTGATTGGGTATTTACTCAGTGTCTACTTTTAATGGTCTCCTAATGGCTCAAACGCGTTCTGTTTCCCAAGTAAATATATTTTCAATAAGTATGTTTTAACACGCTTTTGTGTGAGTAAACCATTCGGCCTTCGGCTTCATGAATTATTGACACGTAGTGCATCGTCCTCGACATATAAGTGCTAATTAGTAATTACTATAAACCAATCCTAAAAAAAAACAAATAGAGCACAAATATTTTACCCATTATGTGTGACAAGTGTCTGTCTTAAACCAAGTTTACGGAACATCTCCACTACGGTCTCCATTGGTGTGGCGTCTGTGATTTGAATCGGGCTCTGTCAAAACGGCAAATTATAAAGTAACTGTTATTAACTCAAAGTACTTCCTACACAATTTGAAGCATTGCTTATTCTACAGTACTTTGATATATGAGAAACTTCTGCCTTCTCAAGTTGTTCATGGCCTCGTCCTAACTAGGAATGGCAATAACCGCGTATAACGTGATTTCCGACTTAACTGCATGTAAAAGATCAAAACATGGATTTAGTTACCGAGAAGATTCCGTTGAATATTGTAAATGACTAAAACAAAAAAGAATAGGACATTATTATCTGTTTAAAATTGGATCAATATGATCCAGGAGTGGAGTCATCGGCGACTATCGTTAGTAAAATATTCCGATTCATGATTGCCAAAAAAACTTGAACTCAAAATTTTCTTACTTGACGCCAATTGACCAAATAGAAAGCATGGCGGCTTAAAACCTTTTGGTCAATTTGTAAATGTTTGTTTTCCCTGACTAAAACGCTTTTCTTTTACGTTGCTTTGCCATGATTGATTTTTTCCTTGATGCAACCTTGGGTTAATATTGAAGAAATAGTAGAGTGGACGATTCTCTCACCTGGTCTAAAATGTGTCGTAAACTGAGTGGCGATGGTTGTCCCGGTAACACTTGTCGCGGAGAGTACTCAGTGAAGTACACTTTAGAGGCTGTCACCAGCTCCTCGTCACGTGACCTCGCGTGTCCTAGAAACCAGACCCAGAACAAAACTTCAATGACGCTGCGCGAGAGACAATTCGCGAAATTTTTATCCACGCAAGATTCAGAAAAACTAAATAAAATGACGGTGGAAGCAAATCTTTTTAGAATTCTCGACTGCATTATCTTACCTTATAGTTCAAGAAAAAGAACGTTTTACCTACTTTGCTACAGGATTAAATAAAACAAAATCTAAGTTAGAACTCACATAGCGTTATTCAACCTAATGACCAAATTATTGATGCTTTAACACGTTTCATACTTTCATTTATTTCAAAAACAATTTTAAAAAAATAAAGAAAAGCGTCCCTTATGCGTAAATCTCAAAACCGTTTCTTGCTTCTCCTTTCAAGCATTTCAAAACTTCATGAAGATGTTTTTTTTCGCACCATTTGTTCGAAGCGAAGGAACTTAACAACCTGCTGTTCTTTATTGTTGTCGCATTGATATTATTATTTATTATCTTTAGCGTATTCTATTTTTTTTATGGTTTATATATTTATTTATAGTTACCTATTCACCTATTTCATCCATATTTTTATTTATTCATTTAGTTTATTTGTCCTTTTCTTTTCTTATATTTATTTCCTCTATGCCTTGCTTACTTTGCATTGTTTCCACGTTCCTACGCCTTTGCTTTGTTGTCCATTACGCATTGTTATACACCCTAGAGACCCCCCTTTTTCAATTATATTTGTCGAGGTTGCTCAACATTTTACCATATCTCTGATGATGCCGTAGAGCGGCGAAAGCTCAGATTTTTAAAAGTTTTTAGATTTTATCCAACTTATTTTAAAGTTGTTATAGATCTTTTATACAGCTGTAGGCAGTAATTGCGTTTATTCGTTTTATGTTTATCACTATGGCATTTCAAATGGTCACAGACGCTTGGCGGTACGGCAGAAAAATTTACTCTCTTTACGGCACTTTGTCACCATTTAAGACATGTCTAGTGTAACTTTTTAGGATGTTGCAAACGCCACCCTACAAACTATTTAGGGAAAATTGCATAAATTTACGGATATATTTTATGAAACTAAGGATGTAGTTGTTATTGGTGCTATTGAAACAAAAAGCTAAAAGACATATCAATACATCCATAGGATACGTAAACTAGTTTGAAGAGAACAAATGATAAAAAGAACGAAGTGTGGAAGAAAAATTATGTAACTTATTTTTAAGGCAAACCTGTTATTCAATAAAGAACCAGTCAGCTGGTACCAGTTTGTAGTGAACCGTGTATCTGATTAGTTGTGTTGACTTTTGCGTGAGTTCTATAATTTATGACAAAAGGCGATGAATAAACTGTTACACGCGATTTGAAAGCCACATAAAAAGCATGAAGGATACATCAAACATCGCCAGAAACTTAAAAAGCGTCGACTTCTATGACGAAACAGATCTAGAAAAAGCAAGTGAGAAACTGGAGGAAATGGATAGTTCTGGATCACAGAAACATTTATTTGGGATAAACAAGAGTTATTTGGTGCCAAAGTTTTTTTATTTTTTTTTTCTCTCGGGTCAGGGTTCTCTGCTGCCATATCTCTCTCTTTTCTTTAAAGAATTAGAACTGTCTGCCAGTCAAGTTGGAATTATATCAGGTATCAAGCCATATATTGCTTTTATTTGCATCCCACTATGGGGGGCTTTGGCAGACCGATACAAAAAAAGCAGGTTAATTTTTGTGATCTCGTTGCTGGCCATTGCGGCAGGCATGGTGGCCATAGCGCTTGTCCCCGTCAATCTTTGTGATGAACAGCATTTAATAACAAAACCTTCGCGTACGAAAAGAAACTCAAGTGACTGGAACCCTGCGTATGTAGAGCAGTTGGCAAAGATGACAGAACAGTCTTTTGAAGAGGCACCATGGCCTTTACCAAATGATCCAAGTGATATTGCCTTCAAAAGTGAAGATATAAATCACAAAAATATAATTACCAGATCCTTCGTTTATCTCTTGATGGTCACAATACTTAGTACAATATTCGCGTGTCCCGGCCTTACCATAGCCGATCATGCCACGGTACAGCTTTTAAAAGACCACGAAGAGACACATACATATGGCAAGCAAAGACTTTGGGGATCATTTGGTTACGGAATGACAGCATTTCTAGTCGGTGCAGCAGTGAGTAAAACACATTTGTGTCCTCCCGGAAACAGTAAACGCAAAGACGTGAATTACTATCCGTGTTTCTATGTACATACCGTGTGTATTCTAGCAGCGCTAGCAGTAGGAGTACGCTACAAGTTTGACAGTAAGAAGGATACTGATTCAATGGATCAAAAACATTCATATACAGGTATTCATTTGACAGATGAAGATGAGAAAAACTCTTTAAATATCGATAGCGCAAAAACAAGTAGGAATAGTTCCTCTGTTATCCAGCGAGACAAAAAAACTCAACACAACACAGGTGTTGAAAATGGTTTAAGACAACTAGTGAAATCAAAGCACATAATGTTTTTCGCTACAGCATTCTATGTTGGAATTACCATGGGACTCATAAAAGTGTTTCTCTTTTGGCACCTCAAGGATCTGGGCGGAACACAGCTACTGTTTAGCATCATGTCAGCCATTAACAGCACAGCTGAGGTCCTGGTATATTTTTTGTCATCCAAGCTGATTGCCAGCATAGGATACATGCGGGTAATCTATCTTGGTCTTGTATGTTATTCCCTGCGTTTATTTTCTTACGCGTTAATACGTAACCCATGGTATGTTCTGACAGTTGAGCCTCTCTCGGGTGTTACAACCGCAGGAGTATGGGCAGCAATGATGACATACGTGGGTCACAACTCAGTAGATGGCGCGTCCGTGACAATGCAAGGTAAGCCTTAAGATCGTTACGATAACCTTCATTTCTACCTCCACAACTTTCACGACGAGTCTATAACCAGAAAGGTAGCGAAAACGAACCAAAACCAATAAAAACTTTAACGCTAAAGATAACAAATATATAAAACAGAATCAAATGGCAGTGCTCAGTACTTATGTAGGACTAGTATAACAAATGAAGTCAAGTTTAGGTACATTTACCTGTCGCTATAGAGCTGTTTCGTGTAGCATTGATCAGGCGACTGTCGCTTTGTTCTAACAACTATTATTCTGGTTTCCAGCTCTCCTCCATAGCACTCACTGGGGCCTGGGTCACGGTTCGGGAGAACTTATAGGAGGATTTTTTATCAGTTACTTCGGTGCTGCCAACACATTTGCCGTATTCGGAGGACTTAGCTTAGTGAATCTAGTTTCTTATATGTTAGTGGCCCGCTTCGACAACGAAGAACAAAGTACTGATGGTTATGAAAAAGTTGGGAGCCACAATGGAGATTTGGCGGACCAAGAAGATTGAATACTGTTTACAAGAACGCATTCACTACTAAAATTAGAAAGTTCAATTACTATTATATGAGTAACATGTGTTTCAGTTGCATCATATTAGCTTTGTGGACTTAATAATCAAAGCAACTCAAAGTTTACTTCGTACAATCATTTTGAGCTCAAACACGCGTTTCTTTGACGAATGGCTAACGATTGAAACTTCGGCTCCTTAAACTAACATTGTCAATATTGGATTGTCTAGATTACGCCAACTAGCCAATAGACCTAATTGTTGTTTCAAATTGAGTTGTTTGATTTGTTCAATTAATTTAGATTTTCGGGACTTTTAAGTATGAAAGAACAGCAGAGAACAATGGGGTATTGAAATACAGGGCAAAAAACTTGGGGAAACAATGGGGCTGATCAAGGATTTGTTCCTGCATCTGGGGGACCTTTTTTCAGATTCAGTCGTGTTTATTATATGTTTTGTTACAAATGATATACTGGTGGTGTTGTGACCTAAAAAGAATAATAACAAGATGTACAGATACATGCACAAAACTACTTGACAAAAACTCGTATTTATTGGATAGAAGGCAATTCGTTGACATTTTCCAGAAACTCAACCCCTGGACACCCTTATTTTTAAATCTAAGGATACACAATTCTCGGAATATTCTCGAATCTTTGCCAGAATCAGAAACAGCATTTTAAAAACGGAACAATGTGAAGTGGCGTTGGATTGGGTACTGGGTTTACGAAAGCTCTATGATCTCTCCTAAATTTAACGTAGGTCTCTACTGTCTGCATAAAATTATGAGAAATTAATTTTATTTAATAGAGACGGTTTTATAACTTAACTAATCTAGTTTCAGGGAAATACGAGATCTTATATAACAACCAATATTTTCCAACAGTTATCGTTTGAAAGGTGTATGTTTTAAAAGAGTAGATTCTAGTTTTAATTCATTTTTGTTCTACTATTACAAAACCCAATAAAACAATAATACTTGCAAGGGAGTAAATGAGAAAAGCTTGCGGCAATCCCACGGCGTGAACCAACACACCACCAAAAAATCCTCCTGTAGCAAAGCCAAGCCCCATGTAGAGGCTGTTTAGTATGCCTTGTAAAGTATGTGAAACTACCGGGTGTAAGCCAACATAGGACACACAGGCGGACCAGAATGCTGCTGTTGTAATTCCCTGCAGTAGCTCTGCCGGCAAAACTACCCAAGGATTAGAAACAAAATAAAAATAAAGAAACCTTACTGCATACAAAACAAGCCCCATGTACATAACTTTCACACAGCCAAGACAAGCTAAAAGCTGATCAATAACGAAAAACATGGAAACCTCTGCTAGACAGTTAACACCATTGACCACACTTAAAAGTAACTGACTGCCCCCAAGCTCGTGCAGATACCAAAAAAGGAATGTCTCGATAAACCCTGTGGCGGAACCACAAAAAAACGCAACAAACATAACATAGCAGTATCGCAGACTCCTCAACACTTTAAGGCCCTCTTTAAATTCTGACGAGCAATTTCCATTTTTAGGTCTTGAGCTTTCGTATTTGAATTGAGTTGCAAGAAGAAAAGCTATGAACATTGATATTGCATAAACATAGAAAGCCGGCATGTAATCAATGGAAACTTGTCCATCGCAGGTTGGTTTAGTGTTCGAGCTAATTACCGCGCCCACTGAAAATCCGCCCACACCCCACCCTAGAGATCCCCACAGTCGGATCTTTCCATATTTGCGCGTTTCCCCCTCGAGACTGTTTAAAGTTGCGGTATCCGCCATCATGTGAGTGGGTGCTGAAATGAGTGTTCCTACAACAGTGACCACTAATAGAAAGACAAAAACATCCGAGTCACTCTCGATGTAAGATAAAATATCATTAAAGATCATCTCTTCATCTTTCATTATCTCAAGCTGCCATGGCCCTGCCATCGTTGTGAAAGAACACGGCGGTTTCACACTCTTGTTGAAGTACCCTTCATTTCTTTGCCTTAAACTAGTGTTGAGAACATTCTCTTTCAGGGAAAATTCCTCTGTTAAAATTTTCGATTGTCCGCTTATGTTATATATTTGTCCTTTTTTCTTCAAATTATGTTGTGAAGATGTTACAATAGTATCTCTTCCTGATTTGCAAAGTCGGAATTCATCGGGTTGTGGGACCAAGGAAAGTGAAAAATTTGAAAGAAGCCAACCGGCTACTGACACAAGAAGAATCATTTTGCTTTTACAGTACTTGTCCGCACATGCGCCCCAAAGAGGCGTTACGCAGAACTGGATGAGTGGTCGAACTCCAATGAGAATACCAATTTGATGTGCTGTGAGTCTCAGTTGCTTAAAGTAAATGGGGAGGTAAGGGAACAACGCTCCAATGGCTGTATAAAAAAACACATAAAAGGCTTTACAGACAACAACGGGTCGATTTCCACAAGCTGTCCAGCTATATGGTCTTTGTTTGTCGGTGTCTTCTTTCGCCATAACGACCAAGCAACGTTTACTTAAGTTTTTCCTCCATCCCGGCAACACTATTATAAAGAATCACAAAAAACGTACCTTTTGTATTTCGATTAAAAAGGAAAGTTTCGTATTTTTTATTTGCCTCTGTTAGTGCTTGTTCGCCGTGGTCTTAATGGAAGCATTTCTGGTGTGCTGGCAGACATCTTAGAGCACTCTTCATACAAAGAATACTGATATTGGAATTTCAATCAAAACATTTAAAGCGGCAGATTTAATAAACCAACACGCCTTACTGTTTAACTTGTTTTCTTCTTTCCCACCTAAAAATCTATGACAACAATTCAGTACCAGGTTGGTTCAGAAATTTTTATCAACTTTTTGAGATAACCTGTGCTTGCTTCTTACGTCTGAGTAAAAATTTTATCTTCTTGAATTGAATAACTTGTTTTACGTCCGCATTACGAGTTTTTTTTTTCTTCGATTCAAACGAGTTTTAAAAGGAAACGGACAAAAAGCTCCTTGTATATCAAATAAAAATGTAACGACAGGTGTTCTTACGGTCTAACGACCTAAATACTTTAATAATATATTTCTTAAGTTTTTTTATTATGGCAAATAATTTTGTTGTAACCGTGTGCTACTTTAATAACTGTACCAGAATTAAGCTTTTTGCATTGTACGTCATTGAAAGCCAATTCTCAACTACTAGTAACATTTTGAGCCCCCTCTTGCACGACAGGAGAGTTCGATAAACTAAGTTCAATTAAATTGCTACCAATCCCTTTGGTGTTTTGAATTTTAAACTGTAATCAAATAAGGAGTTTGACGCAATCGGAACATCAATACATACATACATGTAAATATCATATGTGAATAAATATCAACTATAGCAAAAAATTAAAAAATTGGCAGTCTAAGACTACATGTAGCTAGTGCAATAATACCAATTCTGGGACTGCATTCACTTTCTCCTATATTTAGCAAAAGTGGTGAAATATAGCTATAGCAGTATTGACAAATAATGAGAACTTTGGTGAAAAGTAAGTATTCTCAAGTTTAGTGAAAGAGGAGGTATATCAAGAAATAACAAATATCAGTGCTTCGAGAGAAAAATAATTTAATTAAATAAAATTTGCTAAAATTGCACGAATTCGAAAAAAATTAATTATAGTACCACACACTATGACAATTTGACAATTGCTTGCGAATAAGTATTTAATATCAGTCGGTTAAAAATAAACATTACAACTGAAACATATTAAAGCAACTTCCAGCGACTTTCCAAATACTTAAAATCTAAATAGGCCGAGTTGTGAAGAAGTCCACAAAAGTTCTCGACAGAAACCCGCTTGTCAGTTTCAGTTTGTCAACACCCTGTCGCGATCGAGTGCGAAAGTGGACCGTCTTCTCACGCTTGCAGACGTGATCACGTTGTTCAAACACAAAATTAAAGTCGCATGACATTTCGTAAAATTTCATGAACCCAAAAGTTTCACGCATTACTAATTACAAGCTTAACGATTTCTTTTGTTGACTAAAAAACATGGCTTCTATAAGCAAGCTTGCATTTGCTCACGTGGGCTATCATAAGACTGAACCACGCATGCTTGGAAATTTGTGACATCGTACAGATTTATGACTTGGATACGCAATGCGCTTTAAGACTCGTACCACTGGCCTACAGTCTGGGCACGAGTAATCATAAAACAATAGACATCTTTAAATTAAATCCCACATGCATGAACAGACTTCATTTTTTAGTATAAATACATACAAGGGCAAAGCATAATATAAGGGCAAAGCAAATGGACATCAGGAAGTGTTACGGTAGAATATACGAAGAGGGGTAGTTAAGGTAGATTTCAACAGTCATGAGGGAGGGATAGGTTGATAAGACGATCACACAGCGATCGGAAGTAATTATTAAAGACCGAAATAAACCGATCAAGGTGTCGCATCATAATCGGGAAATAAGATTAAAACCCGAATTACACAAACTCACTCACTCACTCACTCACTCACTCAAGGCAATAGCAGAGTGGCTTGGCCTCTTACGAGGTACTAGCCACAAAAATTGAACGTTATCATCATACTTTGAACACCTCGGATTCTTGCTTTCATTTCCATGTCTGTTGATACGGTTAGTGACCACTCCCATAGTTCCGTTAGTTCAGCGTGATTACTGATAAACGCTGCTAGTGCTTCGCCACGCACAGTCCATCCCGTAGGGCAAAATGCATTTACACCACGTGACTCAGTCTTGGTTTCGGCCCTTATTTTGTCTGCCTCTGTGTTTCTTTGCGGCGACTTTTTAACCAGCTTTCCAATTTCTCGTACTGTGTCAAGTAAATCATTGATGCACTGAACTGGCATCAGCGACAGCCAGATTTAAGGTATGTCCATAACAGTACTTATATAAGCACTTTCCGTTGATCATTTTAATTTGCATAGCTACTCCAGTTTCTCGCCTTCGTACCATCGTCACTGCTCCATCATAACACTTCCCACGGGCGCGCTGGATGTTTAAATTCATTCTCAATAAGGCATTTCTTTAGTATTGCTACTACTTGATCTGCATTTATTCTTTCCAAAGGATGCATTCCAATTAAATCTTCATGTATTACAAAACAGTCGTCAACCCACCAAATGCAAATAACTAGTTTTTCCTTGTTAGAAACATCTTCTGTTTCGTGGATAATCTTAATATGATCGATAGTACTTTGAAACTGTAGCTTCCATTGACAGCTGTCCATTTTAGTGGCAAAATTCCACTTTTGTAACAGAAAACTAAATCAAATCTGAAAATTTCCCCCTTCCCCTGCTACTGACCTGAATACTTTTAGTTTCGTCAAAATTCTTTGTCAATAAAATTTATGTCTGCGCACGCAAATGTCATAGTCATGCCTTACTATATTTCAACACGTAACCACAACCACCATTATGCTAATCATCATCTTGTCATCATCATCATCCTGGTTATACCATTATACGATCATCAACACAGTCATCATCATCAATTTTTACCATCATCATGGTTAAATCACCACCATCATCATCATCATCCTCATCACCACCAACACACGTTATCGTCATTATTGTATCATTATTATGGTTAATCATCGTCGTCATCATCATCACTACCATTCACTATCGTCATGACCATCATCATGCTCATTATCGTTTTGATGGTCATCATCATCATGTTTACATGAACATGGTTGTCATGACCATTCATCATCAACATCTTCACCATTCATCATTTTCACCACTCATCATCACGTTCATCATCATGTTCATCATCATTCTGGTCATCATTACATCATTATACTCATCATCATTATGGTTATCATCATCATCACCATTCATCATCAACACAGTCACCACCTTTATGGCCATCATTTTTATCACAACTACCACCATCACCCAATACCAGTTGGAAGAAAGAAGAAGAAGGAAGTAAGAAACCATCACATCCTTTTCTGAGTTCTAGTCTCACCTTATACATGATAATATTAGGAAGAATAAAAGGTGGATGATTAAAGATGTTTTCTCAAGTCGTGAGAGGATACAACAATAAGACAGCAAATAAACGTTTTCGATTTAGTTCCTTTTAAAACTAACATCGTTGTCTTCTTAACGCAATGTGCTCGAACGAGAAAAAATAATAAAACTAAAAAATAATAAAACTAAAAAATAATAAACCAGTGGAGCAGCACTTGTTTTGATTTATTATTACATCATTCGTAGAATAAACATTCTAACTTTTTGACACAACATATAGAAATATTCTAAGAAACAAAAACCATAATTTTCTTACCAATTGTGATTGCAACTTTTGTATCATCTCCCCTTTCTCAGCAAGATTCTGTAAGGTCAGCCATTAGAATTCAGGTAATATCACCAAATGTTATTTTCAACATAATAATCATTGTTTACATTTTCATTAACAACGGAGGGCACGCTAATTATACTTTTAGCATTTAAGTCGCAATAAAAATTGAGCTTTGAACGAATTTATTATCTTTCAATATGAATTAAATTCCTATCATGACGATAAGATAACCATCCTTACAACTATTATAAAATGCAACTGAATTAGACGGAGGATGTTTGATTCTTGAATATAAGCCACAAGCTTTCTATAAGTCATCCTCGCCATTTAATTAACCCTTTCAGTGCCAGTTGTATTTTTGAATTCTCCCAACCTGAGCCCATACTTTTCATTGAACAAATTTGAGA
>JANCMA020661359.1:0-18913 GCA_024336925.2 Zoanthus solanderi
TGCGCATACCATTAAGACCTGCGCCTGCGCATACCAATTTGACCTGCGCCTGCGCATACCAAAAATTTCTGCCATTGCGCATAGCTAAAATTCTAGCATTGCGCATAAGAAATTGTCGTTTTCCTTGCAGATACTTTTCTACTATTATTTGTGTGTCTATTCAGTTGAGCATCGCTTTTCTTCATGAAGTATATTTTATTTTATGCTTTTGGATCGATAGAAGTGTTTGTAGTATTATTGGTTTAATAGCAAAATTAGAACTTGTTTCGTTTTCGTTTGAATGTTGTATTTCTTTCTGAAAACGAACAAAGACAAGACTAACAAAATATTGAGATTTACATAAACAAGAATAATATATTAAAACTTCAAATCAAATGTGCTAGTACAATGCCAGGGGAAGCAAATTGTAGTGCAAAAGCTGAGGGTTGTGTAGACTTTTTTTGTGCACGTTATAGCGCAATAAAACCCTTTGAGTCAACTATCAATAAATTTGGAGCAAACTGAGCTTTCGTTACGTTTCAAAACATTTCGTAACGCGTAAAGTGTTAATCATATTCGTAAAACCACCTCTTTGTGTTTTGTTTTGTTTTGCTGAAGAGCGTATGAAAAAATAAGAAATCTTTCTTGCCTTTTAACGGTTGTTGAATACATTTTGAAACGAATTCAACAAAAAATATGAAATTTTATATAACATTTGGTTTTGATCTAAATGAATGTAGAAACGTACAGGTCTTGGTAAAGTTAATATTCATGCAGAAAATCACAAACACACATTGGAATTTTTCAGAGCAAGGAAAATATATTATCATTACAAGAATTTTTCATTGAATTGCTTTTGAAATAAGACAATAAAGATTTTTGTTTAATTGGACCGTTGGAATTTCCGTCTCTGAAAAATATGGAGAAACAACTAAAGCGGTGGGTAGACTCTGCAATTTTTTCTCGCGCTCGCAATGCAATTTTTGATTTTTTTGTTGCGTTGCCAGAGCGAGGGAAAATTGCAGTGTGTATCATGCCCGCGACATTGACCGCAACGATGTCTGGCAACACAGAAAATTGTTGCAGAAAATCAAAACTTTTCTCTGCAACATTTTCAGGATTGCACGTCTGAAATTAGCGAAAACTGAAAATTGCAGCGTCTAACACTCATGTTTACTCACAATGCAATAATCCTCTTCTGATTAGCTAAAACTACCCAAACCGTAACCCCAGTAATCTAATTAACTATCTGCTTTGTTTTCGTAAATCTGGTCAAACCTCAATTACTATCTCAAAATAGAAGATACTTTGGCTTAAAAAAAGGCTATAAATGTAAGTTTGTAAAACTCCCTGAAGCAGTCTACACTAGTTAAACGAAACACGTAGGAGATTAACAAAGTTTTACAACATTAGTAGGCAGAGTGCTGCTCCCTAGTCTACATTTGTAATAATTTATCTACAAATTGTGATGATGATGTATTGCGTTACGAGAAAAATTGCACCGTGTATCACTCGATCAAGCTGTATAATTGATTGAAATTGTTTTACTTTCATTTCAAACTTATTCATATGGTAGACGCTGCAATTTTTCACTGCAACAAAGATTCGAAATTGCATTGCAAGCGCGAGCAAAAATTGCAGCTTGTACCCACAGCTTTACCAATAAATTAGTAAAACGTCACTGCTGAAACTTGTATGGTATGCAAATGAAAATTTTGGGATCAAAGTTATTCATTTTTGCGTTTGTTCATTTCATCTCTTGATCGAAGTTGCAGTGAAATGAATTGGAAAGAATAAATCAAGTCCGGCAGTATCTTAAAACTACAGAAAATGGTTTTTGGAATAATTTCAAGCAGTATGTACAATGCTGATACTGAATTACTTTTTAAGGAACTGAAAATTCTGAAATTTTATATCTTTTGGTTTCAAGCTGGAAAGCTCATGTTCTTGGCCCCCCCCCCCAACAATTACAAAATGTAATAAACAGCTTAAAACACATAAATTAGCAAAAATTTATATAATAAAAAAAAATGGGAAAAAAATTTCATAATTTTCAAAATTTTGCAATGTCATCAATTAATGGCACTGTTGCCATGGAAACCAAATTATTGATACAACACAAATAGTTCAAAGTTGTTAGAGTGGACTGGTTAGGAAACTTAACAAAGTACAAAGAAGACAACAATGTTTCTTTGCTTTATTTTGTGTGCACGGTCACGGTTAGGATCTTTTGTCCTAGCCCGGTGATGCTTCATTAGTCTATTGGCCGTTTGCTCAAGCTTTTTGTTATTTATTTTGTGCACGATCAGTGCCATATTTCAACAGAATAAAGAACAAAAACATATAACAAAGAAAGTCATCAAGTTTCCTCACCAGCCGACTTTACTAACTTCTGAAAACTACAATAGTCGAGCTTTGTGCTATACCTTTTAGTTTGGCTGCCAAAGCCCTTCTAAATATAATTTAGATAGGGTGAGGGGGTCTAGCCCCTTGAATAGCTATATCGGCTGAACGTTTCTTTCCATTCGTGCCATAAATTTATAATTAGGTTGTTGTTAAAGTGAAACTATGCCAGTAAAATTGTTTAAGACTACGACTTCGACAACCTTTTCCTTCCGCTTCTCCAGCCGTATTTGGTGTTCTACTGTCACGTGACGTTTTTTTGTCTGGAAAGCTTGTCCAGTAAGTTCTTCAGTTCGTCAAATTTTGCAAAACATTTTATTCATTACTTTTTGAAAGGTTCGTCCCGTTACTCTTACTCTACATTACTGCCCTTAGAACCTTTTTTCGTTACTCGTTTCTATTTTTACCATGTCATTTTTTCCCGTTACTTCGTTACTAGTTACTCTGTTACTAGATACTGCGTTATTCGTTTCAGCAACACCCCTGCTTCGTCTCACAACGCACAATTTCTGGGCGATTTCCAGGTAGCGATCAACCAAAATTTTGAAAAAAATCATCAAAACCTTTTCCCTGATCGCTTTAAAAAGCCAAATAAAAGAAGTGGTAAATTGTGTTTCCCATAAAATAAATTTCGCTTACTTGAAATAAACTCCCAAACTTGAAGGGAAACGTTCATAAACTTGCGAAGAAAGCTATGACATACACCACGTTCCTTGGCCTCGAGTACTATAACACGTAGCTTATTGTCGGGTGCTGTTTGGATTTTTAAGCTTTTATTGTTGCTGACAGACAGACGGACGGACTTCCTACACCATGAAATAGTCACTGGCTTCCCCTCTTCAAGGGAGTCGCCAAAATAAAAAAAATCGTGAAAAAATTAGTTTACTCCTTACTGAAAGCCCAGAGGCCCTTGGAGCCGGCGCTTGTCTTCGGTTTCTGTAATATTCAGCGGATGAAAGCCTTCAACTCCGTGAACGGGAATTGACTAATCTTTCGCAGTTCAGGTCTAAGCAGAAGCTGGTACTCTATTTACCGACCTCGTTGAGGTATGGAAAACTAAATCAGCCTTGCTGAAAAAAATTTCAAATCTCAGCAGAGTCAGGGATTAAATCGGGACTTTTCGGTAAGAAAGGAACGATGCTTTCGTTGTCTAAACAATTTTTATTTTATACATACTGAGATTTCCTCATGAAAATTCATTAAAAGAAAATCCAGTTCGCATTTTTTTAGCCAATCACAGTTTTAAGCGAAACGATTTTCTCACACGTAAGAAAAGCGTTTCGTCCAATCACAAAGCACCTTCAAGGCGAATCGGCTTTTCGACAGCTTTGTCTTGTTCACAAAATAATTTCAGTGTACTCGCGCGTTATCAAGTTTTACATGAAAATTTTCAAGAATCAATCAGATTCAACAATTACAGTACCATTTCGAACGAAAAACAGAAAAACATGACTTTGATTCTGAGTGACAATAAAGTGTTTAAAGGAAATGTTCAAGCGGCGAGTTTGCAAAGTGCTGTGGCCGAATGTGAATCTTCTTTAAAGTACAGCGCCTGTACCAGGAGCATTTAGTGGAGCAGGTTTCCAAGAAGAACATTTCTAAACTCTAAACAAGTCGCCGCAATTCAGCCGGATAACTCATTTTCGTCAACTTGTAGGTACAGACACATAAAGCGCGTTTTTGATTCATCAGACAAAGATGACAGCCCACCGGCACAATGGCAAACTCGTGCCTTTGTTAACTTTATTAGATATTTGTTAATTGTTGCAATTGGAGACATTTTAGCTAATGAGATCTTTCATTTTTTATTCAGTTGATTCGGTTCGATTCGGTTGAAAATTCCATACGCATGCGCTTTCCATGAAGTAATCTCTACGTATTTAAAAACAGGCGCTTTTTCCGCTTAAAACGGATTTGTTTGTCGAAGGGTTTCCCCATCTGAGACGAGTTGATTGTTTGCACGTTTTGTTCGCCAGAGAAGATTCGTCTGTTCAGACATTTTGTCCGTCTAGAAAAAATTCGTCTGTCCAGAGGTATAGTCAATCTGAGAAGATTCGTGTGTTTAGACGTTTTGTCCGTCTGAGGAAATTTGTTTTTCCAAGCAATTAGTTTGTCTTCTAGTGTAAAAACGGTCTTAATATCTGTTTTCCGTGCGTGATTACTGCATGTGTATCAAAGCCACCAGTAGCACAGATATATCCCACAGGCGGCGTCCATTAAATGAAGGTTAGGCTTCAGTCATGAGTACCAGCGTCTGCTGGGAGCTAACCTGCGATGGATTAGTGTCCCATCCAGGGGGAGTCAAAGACTCTCGTCCGCTTAACACTACAGAAACCGGAGATAAGCGCCGGCTCCATGGGCCACTAGGCTCGTAAAGGACTTAGCTTTTTTTTAGGCTTCAGTCATTTGCTCCGCATAATATTAATCTTTCAGTTTCAGTTTCATGTAGTTATTATCTGCCCTTGCTTATACTATAGATTGTTGCAGTTATAAAAAGTTGGCTAAGTTAAGCATTTTTTATTCCCTGCGCTATCATTAGACGCGTATTTGCCGTTTATTCTTCAGTGTCACTGGTCAGCTGCTAGTGACAATACTTTGCAGTAATTTTTGCTTGAAAGCGTTCCAGTTTATCTGATGTTGCAAATTCTCCTGAAGCACAGCCTTCGTTGGGTAAGGACAAACCTGCAATAAAACAAAACAAATTTTGATTACTAGTCAAGCCTGCATTATAAATTTATTGCTGTTTGAATTTGTACAACGACTATATAACAAGCATGATGTTACAAAGTGGTCTACGCTGTAATGAACGAACCGAAACCTACTGCAAGAACTAAAGAAACATTTAACTTAACGCTTCAGCAGAATTTGAACTCGTGCAACCTCTGAGATTGGTATACCGCTCTTTCCAAGTAAGCTATGGATTCCGGTTATTTAAATAAGTATGTTGGTGAATTTGAACCGTGATTTTTAGCAACAACATTATAAAACAATTTCCGCTGTTTTGAAGTTACTTAAATCATCAGTTCGGTACATAACATCGGGGATCGTTTCATAACGTCAAACTAAATCTTTAAAGAGGCTGCAAGTCCTATGGAGCCGGCTTATGATATCATATGAAACGAAATAAAAATCAGTTTTTAGATTTTCGAAACGATCACTATCAATAACACATTTATAGCTAGCAAGTTTGAAAATCATACGACGAAGAACCGCAGTGATAGAGCTTGTAATTTTGTTCTTTTTAAGCGTTAAAACTCTCTCTCATAAAGTGTCTATATGGCCAAAAAAAAATTTCGGTTTTGGCTTTGTCTAGAATGCTTAGAAGAGTATTTTTAAATCAAATTTCGATTCCTTCATATTTTCGCCACAAAATCGTGCTTTAAAGTACCCACCTCAGCCACGCCCACTGAAGATGACAGGGAGTTGCTAAGTCTGGCTCCAGAACAGGCCAGGACGTCACTTCAGGAATCGTTGACTCTCCATTTCAGTCTTTCATTAATTTTCCATACAAAATCAATCATGTTTTGGTGTAGATAATCCGAAAAATGATCGAGTTTGTATGGAAATACAAAGAAACATTAAAAAAAAAACTGGTAGGGAGAGTAGACGAATCCTGAAGTGACGTCACGGCCTGTTCTGGACCCAGACTTAGCAACTCCCGGTCATCTTTGTTGGGCGTGGCCGGCGCAGGAACTTTAAAGCTCAATTTTGTGGCCAAAATGTGACTGAATCGATAATTTTGTTCAAAATACTCTTCTATGTATTCTAGAGATACTAAAAACCGAAAAAAAAAACATTTTGGCCATATAGACACTTTAACTGTCCCCTTCCTACACGGGTAGTTAGATCCGCTAGGGTTTTATGCTTGATTGTGATACCATTGCAGTAGTTCAGTACAACTGGTGACATTAAAGTCGTAATCTCTTGTATGAACTGGCTAAAAAAATAATGTAGACATCTCGGGGCGGGCTTACAGGTTGGCACAGTGTGTAAGATCTGTGCCTTCCGACCACAAATTCCCCTGTTCGAACCCCAGCTCTGCCAAGGTTTAAATCCTTATGTGACTTTCTTTTCCGCTTCCGCTTTTCAGCTTTCTATCCTTCCGGGGTAGGTAAACGGCTACCAGCGTCTGGTGGGTGCTAACCTGCGATGAATTAATGTCCTCTCCAGGCAAGATAAGCGCCGGTTCCATGGGCTGCTTGGCTCTTAAAAAATTTAGCTTAGCTTAAATACATCTCATGTGTGCTACCGGAACGATGCCGTTATGTGGGTGCTGTAGGAATTTAGCATGAACATGAATTATAAATGCTTACTCTATGCTTTTTATGAGTACCATTCCTTTCTGCCGCATGCATGACGCATTTTTACATGAAACGCATTAGTATGGACAAGTTCAAAGACCTTAAAAGTTTATTACACTTAATACCCAGAAAACAATTACTAACGTTCTCTCTGATCCATTTCTTTGTGAGTTCATCAGTGTTTGCAACAAACACCTTCTTGGATATCATAACACACTCTGCACCTCTGCTTACCTACACAGAACAAAAAATTGCCATAAATGATATGCATATAGCTTACTGACTAACATTTGAAGTTAATTAGTACCTTTAAGAGAATATATATTGGTATTTTCTCGACAATTATATGCTAAATAGAGAATATTACCTGGCACAAGTAGAGTATATCAAATATGCCCATGTTATTGTCCGGTCTATAATTACTCGTTAGTCAACAATATATAAAACTATTACCGATAAAAAATATCTAATAAAAGAACGTGGCAAAGGTGTTACGACACAAGCGATCTTTACATGCCCTTTGCGTCATTACAACACCTCAGTTTTTAAAAAGTTTGCAAAAATAACACTTATGGTCCCCTAACTGAATAAAATGAATTGATATATATATAAATAAAGTTCCTGCAATATATATATAAAAAAAAAACAAATTAAAATCAATAATTGTCGAGTTGCACTCAATTTGGGCATCGTGCCGATGGATCGCATTATTTACAGCAGATCTCACTATAGATTTAAAATAGATGCCGCCATGCATATTTCTTGAAAACACTTAACAAGAAGCAGAAATCAAAAGGAGGGAAATTTGAGGGCACACGAACATCCGGGACCTGCGTTATATATAGCCTTTTAATAAAAGGCTATAGAGCTCAGGTCCCGGATGTTCGTGCGCCCAATTATGTTTCTCTAAGTGATATAAGGAAATTACAGTTGTGTTACATTCCTCTTGAAAACACTTAACAAGAAGCAGAAATTAAAAGGAGGGAAATTTAAGGGTATACGAACATCCGGGACCTGCGTTCTACAACCTTTTATGTTTCTCTAAGATATGTAAGGAAATTACCGGATTCAGTAAAATAGTTACTGTATTTAAGAAATAAAAGATTTTCTCCGTCTATTCATAGCCTGGTTAAAACCGAGGCGTACCTTTGGGAGAATTCGAGAGCAGATCAGTGAAAACATAAAATATACGTTAACCAAAAAATATAAATGTTTACGCAGTAAAATTTTTAAATATGCGACTGAAACAACTCCCTCTAAAAAACAGTGAGTACCTTAGAAAACTAAAAGAAAGAGCAAAAAAAGATGATGTACAAGAATGCCTCGATATTATAACTAAGCATCACTACTTTTATCAATGTAACTCATCCAATAAAGATGAAAATATTATTAACTTGGACAGCACCTACCAGGCTAACGCTTGCAGGCTTGCCAAAGTCCAATTCGTTTTTTGCGAACTTAAGCATCATCAAACCCTACAAAATACAATTTTGCGGTAATGAATAGTCATGTGATCAAATTGCTGTATTCCAGTTGATTTCATAGTTTTGACACGTGAGCGTATTTTAAAAATATTCTGCATTTGCAGGTAGATACATTTACATTTTTTTTTCATTAATATTAGAGTCAGTACTGATAGTGACTACATCAACTGAGCATAGAGTAACGTCTGAAACGTCCAAAGTAATGTACAAAGGATAATTTAGTGTAAGCATCTAGTCTTATACACAATATGTGCGACTTTGCGCGACCAAAGTAGTGCGCAAGCTTTGTTCAAATTTTTATTGCTATAGTTTGTTTTTCATTTCTATTTTAGTTTTTTTTTTTTTTGGGGGGGGAGGGAGAGTTATTTTACTTGCACAGTGAAATAACAGAATTTAGGCAAGAGCAAGAGCATGGACGAGCACAAAGGAGAGATCGAGAACGAGGGAGAAGACAAGGGCAGAAGCAAGGGCGAGGACGAGAGCGAAGGGTGGAGCGAGTGAGAGGGAAAAGAACAGAGCGAGGTCTAGAGCGAGACGGAGAGTGCGAGGGCGAGAGCAAAGGGTGGAACAAGGGCCAAGGAGAGGGAGACGGCGAGTGCAAGGGTGAGGACAAGAGTGAGAAAGAGGGTGACCTTGAGGGCGAGAACGATGTGGAGGATGGAGTGAGGGCGAAGGAGAGAGCGAGGGTGAGAACAAAAGCGACGGTGGAGGGTAAAGGAGAAGGAGAAGGAGAGGGCTAGTGTAAGTGCAAGGGCGAAAGTGATGCAGAGGGACACGGAGAGTGCGAGGATGACAGCGAAGGGTGGAGCTAGGGCGAAAAAAAGGGATAGGACAATCGTGAGTGCAAGGGCAAGAGAGAGAGAGAGAGAGAGAGAATGAGGGAGGCGGAGAGGGCGAGAACGATGTGAAGAGTGGAGCGAGGGCGAAGGAGAGGAATAAGATGAGGTGAAGATGGGGCAACTTTCAATAAAACAAAACCGAACCACAGGATTATAAGATAACAACAGCAGTTGTAAAAGCAGAAAACTCGTGGTTGGGCTATCATTGTGCTCGCTTTCTTAAAAAGAGGTAGCTGGGCTTGGCAATTTTTTATATTTGGTCGAGTTGGCGCTCTTTTCTCGTTGGAGTGCAAGAATTAACTGAAGATAATTAATAATATTTTATACCATATTGATATAATAAAGTAGCAATTTTTAACGTTTTTGTAGCATCTTTTTTAGAAAGTTTTTGAGTTTAAAAAAAGCAACTGTTCGTGATTTTTTGAGTACAATCTGTTAAGGGCCTTTCTAACAAGAATATATTAAACTATTAATTTTGTATAGTTTTGGAGCACTGGATTCTAGAATTTATTATTGTAAAACATGATTTGACGAATTTGATTTACATTCATATATTAAATTATTCATATTACTATATATATTAATTCCAGTCAAAAATGAACTTACAAATACATCTCTAGGGTGGAGAGTGTCAATTTGTACGAATGTTGTCCCTCTATCAGTGTAAGTAGATTGCATCTGCTCACTTGTGTTATAAGAATTATTTTTCTGCAAAATAAAAGCAGTAAGTGTTGTAGAGCGATAACGTTTAAATTACTGGACACTCCTTCAAAACATTATTTGCTTACCCTATATATATTAATTACTGCGGCGATCATAAGAATTCCAAACTTAAACTTTCTAAGTTACGGTTTATGCCTACTCGCAAAAGTTTTCAAGCACAAGAACAAATTGGTAAACCAATTCTTCTCCCTAATGGTAACATCTTAATTACAAATTTATGGAGAACACAGTAGTAGCGAAGGCCGGCTATGGCGGTAGCAACACACAGATGCATGCAGGCGTGTTGCTGCCCATGTCCACGTATGCACATGCGTACCAGCAAAAAGCCTTCAACCGCGACCGAGGCAGCAAAAAAAGAAACCCATAGAATTAATGGAGTCGAAACCAATTGTGGAATTGCACTTAGTTTAGTTATCCCGCTGAGAGTAACTACTTTAAAACTTCAATAAAATGAACATTAACGGTTTAGACTTATAATGAAACTTTAAAACATAGCGTTTCTAACACTCGGATGGTAGTAGCCTTCATCAGAATGATGAGTGAACCAGGATGATACCCCCGCCAGAATGACCGAATGACCGAAACGCCATGTTCTGAAGTTTCATTATACGTGTAAACAGTAAAGTTTATTTTATTAAAGTATTTTGCTATGACAAATTTAGTAAAAGTCTGAAGGATACAACCAGTAACTGTTTTGCCATTTATTTTCAACAGCATATTGACAGTTATGTCTGTTCAGATATCTATATATAACAATGGGCAATCAGACACATCGTCGGCTTACTTTCTATTCAATTTCCATTTCATTAATTTGTAGTTTATTTAATTGCTACATTAATAATTGTATATTAATCAATCTAACCTACAAATAATTGTGCTAGTCTAGGCAGGCTAGATTGTATTTAGTTACGCACATTAATTTTCTTAATAACAAATGAAGGGAAAAAAAGACAAGGAAATTGTAAAAAAAGTTCATTAAAGTTAAGCACAACTTAAACAAAATTTGGCAAATTACAAGAACTGCAATCATTTCTGACTTCAACATTTGTTTCGTTTAATGCTTTTGTGAATATTTGTTAAAATGACGGAACTACTTAGATTGCGTTTTCTTGCCAAAGGAGTTCTTGAAGTTTCTTGTGAATAATTTTGTAAATAAATTTTTTGATATCATATGCTGTCATACTTTGAAGAATCACATTTCATACTTTGGTACCAAAATATGAAAAACATTTCTTTAATGAATTGATTCTTGAAGGATGAATGTGAAAGTTTTGGAAACAGGCTGTTCATAAGCCATTCCTTGATCAACTGCTTTTTACAATCGATGAAATGTTAATGCAACCTAAAAGTTACTAAGTTTTCAGGAACAGCTAGTTATTACCTGATATATATTTTTACAAAGAAGTGTTTTGTTCAATCATCACTGATTACTTTTTTCACTTTTTAATTGCGTTGTCTATGTTGTGTCATTTAGGCGGATGGTTTGAAGATTGGCTCATACACGGACACATAGTTTGTTAAGACAAATTAATTATGCACTAGTCAATGTAACACCCCTCCTCCCCCCCCCCCAATAGAATCTATGCCCCGGTGAGCTGGGCGTTAGACTTGTTTAGATTATTGCGAAATTTTGGCGGGGATTGGCGGGGGTTTGACAGTTTTGATAAATGCTGCAGAAGAACGTCAGAGCTAGTTTTGCACGCCATTGCAAATACCTTTAATCTTTTTTTCGTTGTGCGTTATATGAAGTACCAAATGACAATGGACTTTGTTATGGCACCAGTGGGGATCAGAAATGGCATAAGATCAAAGTTAAAGAAGAAACGAGTTAGTGAGTTGCAGGAGCTATAGCATAAGGCAAACCATTTAAATTAATTTTATAGCTTGGTTGAAATGCTTCGACATGGCGGGTGCAAATAAACCCCTTTTGAACGTCAAGAAAAGGAAAATCTCCTTTAACTTTCAGAAAAAAATCCAATTACAATAATCTCATTCGAATGATTTTTATCCTCCAAACTTTTATTACCGTATATGAACGAGTAAGCGCACCTGACGAGGACTGGTAATAGCCAATCGAAATATTGTAAGTACCGCCCTATTTTTGTTAAGTCAGTCATTGCAAGTCTTTTTGACAAAAACATTTTACTTCAAAAATCCAGCTTCCTCCAAAACCAGTTAACAAATAATCAGATGTCTTACCTCTGCAGGAAACGTTCTTGTTATACTTTCTTTACTGGAATTATGAGCCAATGGAACAGCTACAAGAAAACGTTAATGATTTAGAGAGAGGTGTGATTTCGAAACAAGTTTAGAACATTTTCGAATTTTCAAATAATAAAAAGAACTGTTTGTGATTACAGATCGCCAATTAAAATTGCAACAACAAATTGAGTTTATTTGTAATAACTCAGATACAATTAAGAAACTTTTTATAATTTAGAGAGAATTTTCAATTCGAAAACGAGTTTAGAAAACTTCAGAAGATAAAAGAGTGTGATCACAGATCGCCAATTAAGGTTGCAAAACACAAATTTTGTTAAACTAATGTTTTAAAGCATTAAGACTGAGAAACTGTTTATAGATTGCCATCAAGGTTACTACAAGGTTATACTTACGCAATTCATAGTTTACGAGAAACGGGCTGGCTAATAGTGATACTCAAACCAGCCTTCTGCATTTGGACTATTATTTGAGAACAAAAGGTATGGGAAAGAGAACAACAACAAAAAAAAACTAAATGGAAATAAAACAGAAGACAATTAAGAATTAAGAACACGGCAACAAAAAGAATAACGTTACGGAGCCACACATTTATAAAAAAGAAAGAACAAAAATGAAAGGACTGAGGGGGAGAGGGAGGAGAGACGAGAATGAGCATGAAAACAACGAGAACGGTATTAACAATGACGTTAGGAATAATCGTCGCGACTATAAACACGATTTAAGCATTTGCATAATTTTTTACCCCGCCGTACAAACTCAGTCTCAATAATTGTTGTACACTTTAGAGTGGCATTTAATGATGGACCCTTTTAAAATCACCCCAGCTATATATGGCATTATACCTTAATTGTTTAGAGCGCTGCACCCAGAGGTCACGGGTCGGAAACCTGTTGTAGCCTGAAAAAAAACGCTTAAATTGCTTACATAATCCTGACGATCATCCGTACCCGTAACTTCATTGTTTGCACCGCTGTACAAACTCAGTTTTAATAATCATGCCATCATTTAGACCAGGATACGCATATGGTATGAGAATGGGTCACGCGTATCTTCCAAATGATGACAGCCTTAGTAAATTGAAACATAGATATTCTTAACTTAACCATACGTTAACACACTGATCACGCCATTTCATCAAAGAACGTACTGTATCAGCGCATGTAACCCGGCAAATTTTGTTTTTCGGTAACTTAACAGCTTTTCAGTTGAGTTCAACAACAGTTATATCAACTTGGTATAATAATAGAACCAGAAAACGTTCTTACATCGACAATTGCGGCGTTCCGTGTTTGAGCATGCCTTGGTAATGACTGGCAGGATGTAGGTTTCGTCATGAGTTACTGAAGTGACGTCATTAGATGACAGGAAACATCGTGAATTTGTAGTACGTTTTCCCGCTTGTACGCGTTTTAGGAACAAAACAAAAACAATTCATATTAAATAAATAGCAAAAAGAAGTTTATTTCTTTAATCACCGCAAGAGTAAGTGACGAATGCAAGACGATGCTTGGGGGAAATTTATAAAGTTTAATATTTAATCATCCGTGATTTGTTGTAATTGACATCTAACCACACTAAAAGTAAATCAAGAAAAGGTGGTTACACAGCTCTGTAATTTTACAATGGAAGATTAACTGTGTTTATTTGGGACTAATTTATAAAATTAAGAAGATGTGGTAGTAGTTGAAAAGTAATAAAATTTGTGTTGTCGGTGTGCATGCTACACTTTCTGACCCTAGCATAACCTTAAAAATGGCATGCAAAATATACCTTAAGTTTTGAGAATTTTCTTTTCTCTTGAAAATGTCTCTAAATTTTAAGTTGGAATCGTGATTCGCTGCAAACACAATTACTAATGAAAAAGAGATAAACAGTGACGCCAGTAGCCTAGGGAATTGGTGGGTGTTCCGAACAGTAAAACAGTAAATTATTTAAATTTTTGAAATAAAGAAGATCTCAATAAACGCTTCTTTGATGAGAGGCTCCTCCCATCCAGAATATTTAAAAATATCTAATCTATATCTATATCTAAATATTTATCTATATCTATATCTATATCTATATCTATATCTATATCTATATCTATATAGACATCTGGCCCTTTAAAATAACGCCTCATCGCCGTGAATATTCAAATAAATCCCCCCCACCCCCCACCCCCATACACACACACATAGACAAGTCGAAGAGTGTCGGGGCACCTTCCATCCAAATATTCAAATGAACGCCTCACCAATAGACATCTCGCCTTTTATATTAACGCCTCTCCCGTCTAAAAATATTCAAATAAATGCCCCCACATAAACACCAATCAACACTAATCAACGATCCTCCTTCCTGTCAAAAAATATTCAGGTAAACACCCGTCCTTGATAAACGTGTCTCCCGTCAAATATTATTTATATAAGCGCGCCCCACAATCACTTGCCCTTCAGAAAACGGCACTCCCGTCATAAAATATTCATATTAAAGCCCTAAGATAGATATCGGGCCTTGATAAACTCCCCATTCGTCTAAATGTTTTCAAATAAACGCCTGCATAAACGCCAGTTCAGTCTACAATAATATCTGACTTTGGCTGATTTTTATTGAACACTGCGTGTTATGATTATTGCGTGTTATGAATATTGCGTGTTATGATTTATTCAGTTTTATTATAAAACTCGATAGTTTATTTAACGTTGTGTATACAATGCGTTCACCCTCTTTAGGCTTTCACCCTTAATACATATCTAATAAACAATCAACGAATTCACATCAGTTCTTAATAAGTCAAACGGACTGCCCGTCAACATTTTTAATTAAACAGCTCTCCATCTATCTTCCGTGCATCAGATGTAATATAAATGTTCTATTGATGTTAAATTTATTTTAAACTTAAATTATAATTTTAAAGTTATGAATTTATTTGAATATTTATTGACTAACAGACATTTAAAGCCAGATGTCTATAAATAGCTATCGGAGGGGCGCTAATTTCAATATTCTTTAAAAATATTTTGGATGGGAGGAGCCTCATCAAAGACAGGCGTTTATTGGGATCTTTTTATGAAAAATATATTAAACAATTTGCTGTTTCGCTGTTTCACTGTTCGGGAACACCCGCAATTTGCTTCTGCATGTTTGCTCTTGGGTCCGCCTTTGCTGGCTTTTACATATTTATGCAGACCTACGTTTATTTGCCTGTAAAGAAAATTTGCTTCTCCGATATTTGGGCTCAGTTAAGGCAGCAAGCTTGTCCACAGCAGAAGTTACTCGTCGGCTGGCCATGTAATTACCCGATAGCTTAGGTTTGTTGATTTCCAGCTTTACGAGGACATCGCAGACTCCCTGGCAATGCAGAGAAACACCATAAACGCCCGAACAAGTTTTATATCATGTGACAACTTTTATTGAAAATTTTTATTTATTACTGTCACCCCCCCGTCTACACAAGCAAGTTGTTTGTTACAGCTTTATATACATACTATAAGTTTTATTTAATTTGTTTGTCAATATTTGATTTTTGCGCAAAGAGTGGAGACCGGGATCTACGGATGTCGAAGGATGTCATCAACATAAGGGCCACTTTTATATTGTGTCGTCTCGTCTTTACGGACATTATCTGTGTGTGGCAATTTTTATTTGCCATAAAAAAAAATTATAGCATGCGGATATGTGGAGGGGAGGGAGGGGAAAAAGTGCAATCACACACGGTGCTCCCTACGTTCTTTAAATATACACGAATACACAAAGTTATTGAACATCTATTTGCCGTGTTAACGTTCATGCTAAGACGACAATAGACAACGGAGATTTGAAGGCTCTTTTGAAAAAGCTGTTTTGATTCTCTCTTAATAAGAAGTTCTAAAAGAAGAAGACAAGAACATTTTTCTTTCATGTAAATTAAGTTCGACTTTCTTTTCTGCGCTCCACAACACATCACAAGATTTTTACAACAATTTTTTAATTGGTAAAATTCAGTTCAACATCTTCCATGATGTAACCAAAAACAAACATTCTTATTTTTGTCCAACATGTGGACAACATAATGATTGCGTTGCGAAATCTGTGTCAAAACACATTTATATCTTTATATCATTCAACATTTGTTGGATTGTCGGCAAATGCTGATCTGTGCGCAATGGCCATCAAGAATCGTTTCTAACCAAGAGGGAGATTCCAATTGCTTTTGCGATAGCCACTGACACAGAGCCCAAAGGCAATGAATGAAAATCAATTTCAAAAAAGGAACTATGAACACATTGAAGACACTTAAAGAAGCTATTTACTTTAAAAAAAAAAAAAGAAAAAAAAATTGAAAACTAAATAGTCAAAGTGGGGTGAAATAAATATTTAAAAAAAATTTTTTTGCAGGCGGAGTGGGGACTGGGTACTTACTGTTACGATGATGTATATCCATTCGGAGGTGTTACTGTCATGGACCACTACGCTGCCTCGCCTAGAGTTAAACATATGCATGGCTTTAAGAAATCAAAGAACCCTCCAAAACATACACAAACTTCACGTCGCGGTGGGATGCAAAACTTGGTTGGTATATTACAGTAGATGTGTTGGTGACCAAGTCGAACACACTCTCTGGTAGCATTAGTAAAAGGTATTCTAAAATGATTTGGATAGTACGTGGGCTTTGATTGATCTACAAGTGTGTTTTCATAGCGCTATGAAGCATGAAAATGACGTGAGCAATATAGTAAACTGTCTCCAAGTTAAAAAAATTACAGTTTCACGAAAGAAATTAAACTATACACACGTGCTACGTCTATTTTCTCTTTCTTTGTGAAAACGGAAAATAATAGACTGCTTCTTGGGTTTTCACTGATTTACTCTTAAATTCTCCCAAACGTTCGCCTCGATTTTCACCAGGCTATAAAGGCACGGAAAATATGTTTTATTTCTTAAATAATAAATAAAATGGGAAAATCTCCATCAGGGGAGGCCTTGTATTTTATTTGACAGGAATTGAGAGGTAGAATTATAAGGCATGTTTTGTATTAAATAACATTGTTTAAGCTGTACTCTTTAAAAACTCCTGTAGCTAGATGTCGGAAATACCAATATAGTGGCTACTGCGCACTGCAGTCTGGGACTAATATTGTAAGTAGAAGAACTGAACATCAACTAGCTCTGATGCCGAAAGGCAACTTATATATTAACCTATTAGTTAGAGATAATCTGTAGCCCGTTAACAGAAAAAGAGGTCGCTAGAGAACTGCAATAACGGGGCTAAAAATAATGATATACTTTTAGAATCTTAGGCAACCTCGTTCCCAGGGCCTCTCTCTCACAAAAAGAGAGGCCCTCTGTGAGAGAGAAGCCCTGGGAACGAGGTTGAATCTTAGGGAACAGTAATATAAGAGACCGTTTTCATGTTAACGGGTCAGATATACTTAAATATAACGTTCGTTATTCAAACAAATAAACTGTTGTTTATATTTACTACGAACGGGAAGGCGCGTTATGAAGAGGTAATCATTGAGTCACATTGTTGTATGTATGTGAGTCACATTGTATGAAATATGAATGAAATAATTTTCCTCTGGGATTAAAACAAAAAAAAAACAGGAGTCAATAACATAAGGATAAAGCATTTTATAGTAGCGGCGGACAAATAATCCTTCCAGTGCAACTGCTTCGAGAACATTATAGGAATGTTTTAGCCGTACATTAATTTCAACTGTAAAATTGAATGCTATGTACGGATATGAAATAACAAGCTTTGAAGTAAAGTCACGGACGGATCACGGAAAAGAATGGTGAAATTGAATCGTTGAGTTACGGCTCTCATAGGGAGCCCACTGAAAAGAAACAATGAAACGAGGCTGCACAAAAAATCTTGGCAAAGAACTGTAAAAGCAGGGAGAGAGGGGATAGGTTAGAATTCTTGTATTAACTGAGCAGGTTACAAGGTTTGCCATAAAAAAAAAGAGTAAGGAAGTTTTTAAGAGTTTAAAGTTGACAAGAGTTGAGAATCCGACTCTACGACAAGATTACTGATAATAACTAACATAACTTACAAAGATATTTGCAAGTAAAAAAGCGATTAAATAAAAGGATGAATAACAGTAACACCAAAAGTAATTAATGAACATCAAGCATGACTAGCAAGTTGTTTCTATGTCGTTTCTGTATCAAACTAACAAAAGAAACTGGCAATTTTAGCCTCACACGTTCTTTCATTTTTTGCGGTCCAATTAAGCAACTTATGGTTACGAGCTATTATTTTTTTTTGACATGAACTAAAATAAAAATCAATTGCAACCAGTGGAAAGGTTAGTGTTAATGGAGATGGTATGTGGCAAGTCATTGCATTTCGTTTCTTCTCTCCGATTTTCTACCGTATATCTTTCTTCTTCTCCTAAAACTTGACTAGTTAAAGAAAATGTAGAATTCAACAAACTTACGAACCTAAAATACTGCAACCGGCAACTCATGGTGTTGCCAACAAGAAGATCCACGGGCCAACTAGAAATGAAGGGAAGAGTTCTGGAAAAAAAACAACATGAACTATCAAATTGAGGGTTGTTGTGCCACCAGGTTTCTTGGATTTCAACGAGTTCATATTTCAACATAAGTTTCAAGGCTTTTAAAAATGCAGCCTTTAGAACAAAAAATTGACGACTTTAATCGTGTCAGGAAATTAATTTGTAAAGTTTTGTGGGCAATTCAATTCAATTGCTCAAAACAAAAAGCCTGTGCGTTGCATAATTTATAAAAACAAGTGAAGCATCTTACAATCAGTGACCTTAGAACTAAAGTTCAAATTAAGATGCAGATGTTAAAATGCCTTAAGAACAAGAAATTTTCAACTTTCATTGTCTCAAGGAAATTCAGTGATACTTGTATTTTTAAGAACGTGGATTTGTGTATCAACAGAAGAAATAATTTCACGATCCAGATACAGGCCTGACAAATTAGTTCAGATGTCAGTGGGGGGGATGGGGGGGGGGGACAGGGGGGT
>JANCMA020661467.1:0-18910 GCA_024336925.2 Zoanthus solanderi
CAACTTTTTTTTGCAAAATCGATTTAATATTGCAAATGTAATAGTACAATGAATTGAAACAAAAAAATGATGGAGAAATTTTTTTTAAATTTGCAAAAACACTGTTTAGATACACAAATATTTCTTACTTCCGCGCCACCCCTTGTCATTATCACTTAGACTTATACTGATTTTATAGTCAACTTTTATCGTACAGTATATGAATGAATACAAACTCGGAGAGTTTTACTAGCTTATTTTTAACGTGTGGTTCTATAACTCAACACAGCACGACGGCTCGTTTAATATTTCTTTTATCAAATAAACCTTTAAACGCGAACAGATAACAGTGTTGTTTTATGTAGAATTTAAAAATGCGCCTCTGCACAAATTGTCCCAATAAAGACATCTACATTTTTTGTAATGATGTTCAATCGATGATCTTCACCTCCTATACAGTGCCGTAGCTAGGGGAGCGGACAGCGAGAGAAATGTGTGTGTGTGTGTGAAGGGGGGGGGGGGGGATGGGAGCGTGCTGGGCATTAATTATTGAGACAAGAATTAAAAAGTATTATAGATGAGTTCAAGAGCTACTTGTTACTTTCACTTGCAGTAATTTAAAAAATGAAAATTTCAAAAGTTTTCCACGGGTTTCTCCCGATGTTTCACTCGGTAAAGTTGCCCCATCACCGCCCCTCCCAAAAAAAAAAAAGAATTACCCGACTAAGGCACTGTCAAATATCTTCGACAACCAGACAAGCGAGCAGCAAAGGTGAAATCGGATGACATAGCTCATAGAGCTCTTTGATTAATTACTGATATGGTTGAATAAAGTCATAAAAAAATTCAGTTGTGTTTGTTAAATAATATTAATATCTTTATTTAGCTAAATTGATATTACTAATAAAAGTGTTAGACTCTTGAACTTAATCTTTAGAACATATTGCTGGGGGTAGTATTTGGACAACTTCAGGGTTTCAAATAAGGGCTGGCAAATGGTGAATTTCGCTGGTTCTTTTCTTGACTTTTGGCAAATATTCACCATAGCTTAATGGCTTTCACCAGAGTAATTTTTGGGTGGAAGTCAGATAAATTGTATAGTTAAATGTCAAAATACATGCAATTTGGAAACTTAAAAACAAAGTTAACATATAACCACATTTGTTGGAAATCTTTATGTTTAATAAAAGCAAAGTGATATGATATATATCGCTGTCTCTTAATTATTAAAGATTTCTGTCACAGAAAATACTGCCATATTCTGCAGTATTCAGTCTTCTAAATAAATGTTCGACCGCATTTTGGGGGGACATGTGTGTACCGAGTGAAATTAGCCAGGGCATTCTATAATGACAGCTTTTTTAGCTGCCACTTAAATTTTTTTGACATACCCAAAACAATTAACTGAAACCTTGCATTATATCCACCATATTAATTATATTAATTTGTTACTTCAATTCAGCAAAATATTTAAGGGTCATCCACTCTTACATCATTTAAATATCTAAGCTGTAGTTTAATATGTATAATGGAGATGTTGGGATTGAAGGAAACAGTGGTTCAGATGGCAAAGGAAAATAGAGTGAGATGGTACGGGCATGTGTTGAGGAGGGATGATGGGTATGTTTTGAGAAAAGTGTTGGAGTTTGAAGTGAAGGGCAAGAGGAAGCGAGTACGACCAAAGAAGACATGGAAGATGCAAGTGGAGATGGAGAGCAAGAGTGTTGGTTTGGAGAAGGAGGATGCCATGAATCGAGCAAGATGGAGAGGTAGTTGGAGAGATTGCTGTTAGAGTGGGGTAAATTTGGCCACCCCTGTTTTCGGGGATAAACCTGGATCAAAATTGGATTGATTGATTGAATTTTATTTTTAACTGTACACAGTCATCTTACTTTACCTAGACTTTTAAATATTTTAACATTATTTATTTAATAGTTTTATATATATATATTTTTTGGAATGTTGGTATATTTGGCTCTTTAGTGTTACCCTCATTAAATAAAGGCATTATTACAGGATTCTCAAAATGTAGGGCCTAGGGGAGAAGGCTCAAATTATTGAGGCAGCAGGGGCTTTGTAAGGCATGCTGATGGAAATTTTGAAAAATAACTTAACGAAAAACCTCATCCCCTTTGATTTGAGCAAATTCAACAATATCTCTTTGCCCTTGGAATGTGAATGTGCCATTGTCATGTTTGAGAAAAGCATTGGAGTTTAAAGTGAAGGGAAAGAGGAAGGGAGGACGACCAAAGAAGACATGGAAGATGCAAGTGGAGAGGGAGAGCAAGAGTGTTGGTTTGGAGAAAAAGGATGCCATAAATAGAGGGGGATGGAGAGTGGGAGTTGGAGAGATTGCTGCCAAAGTGGGGTAAATCCGGCCACCCCCATTTATGGGGATAAATTCGGATAAAAAATGGATGGGTGATGATTTGCCCCTAATTTGACTATGAAATCTGATTTCAAGTTGAAAGGTCTGTCAACAGGAATCTTTGGAAGAGAAGGCTGTAAATGTATAGATGTATCTGTACAGACATAACTAGAATGCAGCTGAAAAAAATAGCAAAACAGTTACTGTTCATAAGCAGGATACCTAAATTGTGTGCAATTCTACAATTGGTTTCAGCTGCATTAAATTCTGTACCAACTGAAGAACAATTCAGGTGGAGCCACCCACTAAGTGAGCACAGTAACTGAACTACATTAGTAAAGGAAGGAAAACAAATAGATAAAACTGTTTAAACCAGAAGTATCTACCATGTCTCTGAAGTGTTACAAACTGATGTTAACTCGATAGCATTAGTATAAAATTATCTTTCTGGAATTCTACAGGGATATGCCAGCATGATTTTCAAATAGCATAAAATTTTTAACTATCCATGGAAGACACCTCACTTAGCAAGAAACTATCAATAAAAAATGTTTCTAAGACAAATGAATAATAGGCTAATATGTTCAACCTTACTGTAAAATACATATAATAAAAAATAATTATGTATGAATCAAACATGCCAGATGTGTCGCCATAGTTGAACAAGTCAAGATACTGCAAGCAAATTTATTTCAGTTTTAATTCAGTAAGGCACTATTTTATAATGTCTATTAATCAGATAATCACTGAATAATAAAAAAATAAAAAGAGGCTAAAAGATGACAATTAAAGTTAACTAAAATAATTAACTACTTTAAGTAATTGACAATAAAGTAATAAAAGTTTACTTGGATTGTAAAAGTATTGATACTGGAAGCCCTTTTAAAAATAACTATCTTAAAAGTTAAAAGTTCAGGTTGAATTAGTCTTCTACTGCAGCAACATCAAAATGATACTTCCTTGGTTGCTTCTTTTTGACAACTAGAAACAGATTTATAAAAACTATTTCAAAACTATATAAAGAGAAAATCACACTAGTTGCACAGAAAGAGTAAATGGCCATATGTATATGTAAGTTACGGATTGTTTTCTGCTACTTTAATTGCACAGCTACCATGATTGTAAAAAGGTAAACAGCATAGAGTACAGGGCTCAGCTGTGCAAAAGCCGACAAGTTTTACTAACCCAGGGTTAAAATTTCAAAGGTTACCAGTCATTTTGCCCTGTGGTTGTTTCACTCCATGACATTTCGCACAACTTCTTTGGTCATTTTGCCCCAAATCTTAGGTCGTTTTGCACCATGACTAAGTTGTTCCAAACCATGCCAAATTCATTTCGCCCCTCAACTTTACAGAGATGGAATTAAAATAGAATTTAGGGATTAACAAGAGTTTTTGTCGGTAAACCTGAACAGATATCTATAAAAACTAAAGTTTTTCTTAGAGAAGAAATAATTACTGTTTGAATTATTGCTTGACACAGGGTTAAAGTTAATCAGCCTTTGAACAACTGGGTCCAGATAACTAGGAAAATGCCTGGATAACTAAATAATGTCAAGATAACCTGAAATAATTTTATAGTCTGAAAAATTGTGGTACTGTAAGGTTAAACAAGGAAGTATAGTAATTATTTTGGGAAGTTATCAATCTATAGTAGCAGTATGGAGGCTAAAATTAAAAATGATGACTTTGTTTTAAAAACTAATAATTTAACTGGATTCCTCTAGAATTTCCTCCATGTACTCTCCCCAATCTAGTTTAGGGTTTGGGTCATTGTATGTTGGCTTGAGAAAATCAGGTGTAATAGGTACTGTTGGGTCTTGTTTTGTCTCCTCTTGACTATTTCTCCTCCTTGCATAAGAAACATCAAGTGGTTCAGGATGCTTCTTACAATACTTTGATTTTTGAGCACTTTCAAGGTCTGGTGAAAGGATGGTTGTGCCAACATTCTTTGAAAATGATGAAGATACTTCAAGGTTGTCTTTATCCACTGGTTTTTCAATGCTATCAAACTGTAATTTGCTAAAGCTGTCTTGTGGATTTTGCTGCATATTTGATTCAATTGTAAAACTTGTATCTTGTGAAGTTTTGTTCGGTGAACTAACAACGTCATGCCCACTGTCACCAAATGTGGTAATAGTCAAATTTTCACAATGTTCTGTTGATGTATCTACTTGTGGCATGATTATATTTTTTTCTGCTTCTGCTGATGAATGGTTGATATGTTCTGATTCCAAGGCACTGGTTTCTTTATTGTCTTCAGCACCCCTCTCTTCTGTCTTTAAGAGTGGACTCTCTCCCATTTGACCAGAAAGTGTTGTGTGTTCTTGGTGTTCATCAACTGCACTGTTCCTAGTATCTTCAGATGTGCTCTCACCCCATTCCTCTGTCAATGGAACAACAAACGGCTGATTTTCTTCCTGGTGTATAAATGAATGGCTTAGCTTAGTTTCTTTTTCACTAGTTTTAACCCATTTATCAGAAGTTTGCTGAAGTTCCTTTTTACATGATAAAAAAGAGCCTTTCCTAGTTTCTCTAGATTCTTTCTGATTATTCCATGGTTTATGTTTAACAGATCTTTCATTCGAGCCATCTGAACTTTCCAATTTGTTATGGTCATCTTGAAAAGTATCATTTTTCCAGTTGTCATGATGACCCATCCAGTCTCCAAGTCGAGATTTTTCATGCCTTCTGCTATTTCTATTGTATGACCTATCAAACACTTCATCTGCATCTGGTTCCATCCATTCCTTTTTCTTTGAGTCATACATTTTACTTCTGTCCCACTCTCGACCCCAGTCACCAGACTTTTTAGCTCTTTCTTTTCGCTCTTCATCAATCTTTCTCCTCTCCTCTTTCCACTCCAAATACCTCTGCCTTTCCTTGCCAGTCATATGAATCTCTGGATCAGCATCACTTCTGTTTGGCAGGCCCCTGTCTCGTTCCATCTGCTTCCTAACATTATGAAAGTTGTGCCCTCCCCAGGACCTCTCAGTTCTACCAGTAACTTTAGACATGTCCATGCGACGATCATCATGAAGAAAATCACTTGTGAAAGTTTTTGAAGGATTTCTTTGTTCCTCCTCAACTCTTGCAATGTTCCTTTTTCTTTTCTCTTCCCATTCAGCAGCCTTTAAACGCTCCCCACTCAATTTTGCCAGAACTCTTCCACGTGCTCGGCCCAAACCTGTTGGTTCATGACTTCTTTTTGTCCTTACTCCAGCGGGTGTCCTATCTAATGTGAGTTTAGATACCTGGTCACTTAATTTATCAGCATTTCTCTTATCTTCCTCAATTTCTTGTTGCCGTTTAATGAGCTCTTCATTTTTCTTTCTTATAGCTTTCATTTTTTCTTCCAGAAGAGCATCCTTTTTAGCTTTTTCTTCTGCCTTTTCTAACTGTTCTTTTTCATGATTTAGATTATGCCCAGTTCTTGCAGTCCTTCCCTTGGATGTGTCTCCAACACCATCTCTTGGGCTATGAACAGATGACATGACTGCACTTGATTCTAAAAAACAATAAAAGGAGTAAACTGTCATAACATTTGACTTTTAAGATTAAAAATGTGTTTACAGAAGCACACCACCACAGGAAAGCAAAGTCTGTTTAAGATCTTTCACAGTATTTTATGTTACAAAATACGGCGGGGCTAAAGTACAGGTCACAGGTTACAGGTCACAGGTTGCAGTAACTTTTAGTTACAGTTTTAGTCATTGTATTATAGTAGTTTTAATTATAATTTAACTGATTTATGTATTTTTCTTTCTCGAAGATATTAGCTCAATAGAGCTACTCTGATAATTCGAGTGGAAATAAAGTGTATGTATGTATGTATGTATGCATGTATGCGAGAGTCTAACCATTTGCAGATGTTAGAGGAAAGGCAGCACCTCAATTATTTTAAGACCCTGAGTGTTGGTCCGGCCAGGAATCGAACCCGGCCGAGCCTCCCATATGGTAGACTGGTGCCTTGCCATTGTTGTTTAGGTTTTAGGGTGACTATGACGTCATGCCAACCGTGAAGATCGTTCAGTAACGTTACGGTTTTATATCGCGTTACAAACTCAGTCATAATTGACTATTACTGTATATCAGAGTACTTGAGTGGTACTCAAGATTCCTATTCAGGTGATAATTACTTATTTGTAACCAAACGTTTATCAAGAATTGGGATTAGCTACATAAACAAGCTTGAGGAGCCAGTTGGTAAAACACCAAGTGGAAGAAGTTTGCAGAACAACACGTAATCAATTATCATGTCATTCGGTAACATTGTCTTATTTGTGGTTATTGTGCAGCTCGTGCTCGTCCAATGAAGAACTTGATACTTATGTAAGATCAGTGTCACCAAGCCATGTGTTACATGGAAACAGGTACAAGTTTTGATAAGTTAAGACTAAAGTTCTATTAGTCTAATTAAAGTACTATTAGTCTAAATAAAGTTCTAGTAGTCTAATTAAAGTACTATTAGTTTAATTAAAATACTATTAGTCTAATTATCCTCCGTTTTAAATGAACTTCAAACATTTTTCAAATGTTCTTGAGCACAAGTTTGATTTTTCAGCCTCAGTATTTACGATTAAGATTCCAGGCATTCTTACAGCCCTAAAATTCCTAGAATTCCTAATTTATTTTAGTCTCCTTAAAATCCCTAATTTTTATCTATTTGAGGTGCACGGCATTTGCATAGACTACATCTGAAAACGCTAGTTTAGATTCCATCAGTCTTCACCGTCCCTATGTTCGTGACTGATGAATGAATTCGGCTTCAGATGTAGACCTTGCATCTCCAGCTGAATTGGGCAAGTTCATTATTTAAGAAATAAAACATGTTTTCCGTTCCTTCATAGCCTGGTGAAAACCGAGGCGAACGTTTGGGAGAATTCAAGAGCAGGTCAGTGAAAACCTGAGACGCAGTCAAGGGTTTTCACCTGCTCGAGAATTCTCACAAACTTTGCTGAAATATATTTATACGGTTGAAACGTGTTGAGCTTTGGGCCTTCATCATGCAGAACAGATATAAAGTTAAGCGGTAAATTGAGTGTTTTACCTGCACCACCAACAAACTTTAATAGTTTTTTGAAAAAAATATTCCAGCGACTAAGATATGGTTCGTTTGATTTGTTTTTGACAATATTTAATTATGGTTTTGAGAGATTACAATGGTTTTAAGAGTTAATTTTGAGCACATAAGTGTGAAAAGTAAAAGTGTCATAGATGACTTGTGTTCCTGACTTTTTCTGTGACATTAAGACCAAAATGATTTTTTAAAAGGACTGTAAGTTTATTCTATTATTTCAAATATTTTATCAAAGACTAGTTAGTATAAAATTGTTTTTTGATCGGTTCGTCCTCTCCATGCTATGTCTTTTGATTGTCAATTATAACAACTGGTACTCGGCATTCCTCTTTGCCAACCTGCTCTTGGTAAATACAGAGAGAGCTACAAAGATAGTTCTTGGTGTGATCAGTTCTAAGTTGAAACGATTAGTCACTGTAGGGAAAACTCGTAGCTGATATTTCGGGCGTTATCCTTTCGTCAAAACAATTCTAAGCTGGCATCGCTCTGACGAAGCTAACGCTTACAGCGAAACGTCAGCTTTGTGTTTTAGTAAGGTGATGGTCCACTTAAAGTTGATTAACCATGTGTTTCAATATTACTTGCTGACGCACCCTAATCTTTTTCTAAAAAAAAGCTATTAAGCATTTATGTGCAAAGATGGCATCCTAAGTTTCGACTAAAGTTACTAATTAACAATTAGACCTCGAGGACGAATGGACTACGAGGCAATAGCCCATGAGACTGTAAGCCGAATGGGCTATTCAAACTCGTAGTCCATGAACCCGAGAGGTCTAATTGTTTTAGTATAAACCTACTAATCGGTCAAAAAGGATGTACAAATTAAAATATCGACGAAATCCTCGGATATTATAGCACAACGGGGCTCATTACTATTTTGTTCCGCCATCTTTTCTCTACTAGTAGGCTATTACAAATATACCTCAAGTAGAGTAGCCAATCAGAATGCGGGATGCGTGTTAGACCGTTAACCTCCAGTGCTGGGTTGTTCAAAAGTGGGTTTAGTTTAGCCATGGGTTAAGCATAAATTACAGCAGTAATTGCTTCGCTAAGGAAAAGATTATAAAATACTGCTCAGATTTTTCAAGGAAAAAACCTAGCTAATCCCAATTTACAGATCAAATCTGTCTCGTTAAAGTTGGAAACAAAAATGTGGTAAATTAAATATTCAACCCTGGTTTAGCGCTAATCAACTTTTGAACAACTGGGCCCAGTTGCTGTAAAAACATACGCTAAAGATATACTTAAATAATAGTCTAATAACATTCCATTTTGCGCACAACAGTCACTCCAGTGCTGTACATGGATTAGGAACTCATGCTGGAAAAGAGTTAGTGATGGCATTGAAAATTTTGATTGTTAACAGGGTGTGAAATTAATTTTTTACGTGGCTAGTCGAGTTTATTTGGTTAGAGTCAAAGTTTTCCTAACTCAACAAGTGATTCAGTCTAAAATCAGAGACCAAAACATTTCTTGCAACTTAAATGTGGACCAGCGTTTTGAACGAGCGTGACTTGTAGAGAAAATTGTTTTATTCTATGCAATCTGGGATTTTCTTATGAAAATTCATTATAAGAAAATCCAGTTCGCAATTTTTTTTAGCCAGTCAGAGGCGAAACGTGAGAAAATCGTTTCGTCCAGTCACAAAGCACCTTCAAGGCGAATCGTGGTTTCAACAGCTTTGTCTCTCTTGTGCTTGAGCTTTTTGTAGTTTTATCTCAAATTTCTAATTCAAGAGCTTAGAAGAACTTTTCAACGTGCTAGGATGGCTGAAAAATCAAGTAGAGTTGTATCGCTAAACAAACCTATCGACAAGTTTATCGAGGAGAAAAAAAAAAAAACTCTCTCTAAACACGGAGTGATGTAAAAAACTCTCTCTAAACACGGAGTGATGTTAGTTTGCTGATCGAGTTTCTGAGGGACGAAACTGAAGTGAGAAAAGTTGAGGAAATACCGCCACAAGAGCTTAAATGGCTGTATCAGTGAATTTATTGTAGCTGTCAGAAAAAAAAAAAGGCAAAGATTTCTAGTCTTCAGGCCTGACAGCTTTAAATGGCACTTGAAAGCCTGTAAGTATCGTATTGAAGACAAAGAGTTTTTTAGTTTATTAGATGAAGACGACAGCCCACCGGCGCAATGACAAACTCGTGACTTTGTTGACTTTATTAAGATATTTGTTAATTGTTATAGTATTGGACACATTTTAGCTAATTATTGAGAACTTTCGTTTTTTTCATTCAGAATGTTTGGGTTTTAATCTTATTATTAACATAATACCGGTTGATTGTTTTTGTGAAATCAGCTCTTGATATTTTTTTCTTATGAAAGTGAATCAGTTTAAAGGTGAATAAATAAAAGCAATAAAATCTCAGTGTGTATAAAATAAATAAATTACACCACGGAAAGCACTTTGTACGGGATTTTTCTCACTCTGACTCGTTGGTTTTGTATCAGAAATCTTACTTGTTCGGTGTGCTGACTCGTTCGATTTCAGATACCTCACTAACTCGTGCGAAAATCCCACACTCGCACGCTTTCCATGAAGTAATCTCTATTTCCGACGTCACAGATTTGATGAACACATCTTGTTTCTGTTTTTTGCGTTATTGGTTTTCTTAAATTTGTTCAGTCCTTAGAAAAAGCAATACCGCCTCGTCTTTGTTGATTTTGCACCCTGGTTAATATAATATAGTGGATTAATCTGATTAATAACCTTTTCTAAACAATATCGATATTTGTTTTGTTATTTACATAACTTTAAAATTCGAAATCATTGAAAATGTTGAGGAACTACTTATTTTATTGTTGAGAATAAATACATACACATAAATAAATTTTAACATGAATAAATATATGCATCTGTAATTTGCCTAACTATTAAGCCGCTCTACCATACAATTTCAAGCACTTTTAATGCCAAAATTCAAACCCTAATTTGATTTAAATATATACATATATATAAATAGGTTTGCATATACATGTGTAATGATTAGAGGAAAAATTAATTGGACTACAGCTTCATCTTTACAACGCTGTTTCGTGGGCTACAGTGAACAAGGAGAAGCAGCCCATTTACCTTTCTCTAATCATTCTGTGCAGTCGTTTTTCGTGTTACAGAGATTAGGCAATCTTTTATGGGGCATTGTCAGAAGTTTTAAATGATCTTATTTTACTTAGGTTTCATGCTTTTTTGTTGCATGAGCTATTATGTGGCATGCATTTCTGTACAGAAATAACGTAATGTTTCTTTCTGAAACGACAGTTTTTATGCCAGGAATTGGAGGAAAGAAAAAAACACACAGCATAATACATTTTAAATTGTACACTCCTAAACAAGCTTATTCTATAACCCCTTTTAAGAAAGCATAATCTAAAGCACCTACTTGTATGTTGATAATTTGTGTTTCAGTGCGCTTCAAAATGTCATTAAGTTGAGCGTAAAGGAGCACTTGTTTGGTCCTGAGCACGTTTCTACAGATGAGACGAGTCAAGAATCAGACTTGTCAAGAATCCACTCACCTGAATCTGGTGATGAAGGTAATTTCCGTGATGGTGTGTTTACAATTATATTTGGCAAGAATTTCTTTCATTGTGTGGTTTAGACAATGCAAGTATTAAATATTCTGATCATAGCTGTGAGGAGTTTAAGAGGCTGGCGTTTCGTGCGATCCCCAACTTCTTTGGCTTTCAAAACATCAGCTTTTTTGAGTTATTTAATTAAGGTGTGTTCGTAGCTACTCAGACTCCCGATACGGAAGTGCGGTCATTGCTGTTGGTAAGATCCCTGCCTTTCACAAGGTTCCTGTTCACTTTTATTTTTTTCAAGAAAACTAGTCTGCCGGGTTTTTTGAAATTGTGGAGAATTTCCTCCTTTGAAGACAATTTTATGTAGTTTTTTTATAAGTTTTTGATGTGGGTTTGAAGTTGATCTGAGAGAATTATTATAAGACCCTGCAATTTCCTGCATTCTGATTGATTGACGCGCGGTCTGTCAAAATGCGTATTAGGCCCACGGACCGTATACGCTCGTATTCGGACCGGTTTCCCGGGTGTTGATCTTCAGAAAATTTTCAAAACTCGCAAAATTACTTAAAAACGATGTTATGGTACTTCCGGAATTTTCCGAAGATTTCCAAAGCATTCCGAAAAAAAATAAAAAAATGGTATTTTTGTTGTAGATCAAGGCCCCGCTTTGCCTGAAAGACGATACGGACCAGAGGAAAGTACACCGAGGAAGAGAAGGAAAAAGAAGAACAGTAAAAATCAGCTGATAGAAGAAGGTTGGAAGTTTTGAATTTGACTAAACATTAAAACTTTGTATTATAATAACAACCTATTCAACCAATTGCAAAATGATGAAGTTGGTAGGGATGTTAGTTAAATTAATTATTGGCTTTTGGGAACCCTGTGTGTTATATACATGAAAAATCTGGATTTTGTGTCTCCTGTGTCTGTCATTCTGTGAGCATTTCGGGAGCAAGCAGTCAGTATGATCAGCGTTATTATTCATCGATGTATGTGACGTTCTGCACGCATACAGCGCACGTGATAGTCGAGCTAGTTTTAAAATTTTCATGAAAATTTATTAGCAGTAAAATGTATTTAAAAATACGGACTCTCAACTGGCGTAAATTAGCTTAAAATTGCTAGTTATAATAAGTATTTATACTTGAGCGAGTCAGGACCGGTTTGAACAGTTATGAAATCTGATTCTTCCTGAAAATTTATAGTAAACGGTATGGGAATACAATGACTCTTTAATAATTCCAAAAAAACTTTGAATTGTTAGAAATTATATTTATTATCCAGTGATTCATAATCTGTTAAATTAAGTATTTTTTTGGATCAAATTTCAACACAATAATAAATGACTCCACAAAACGTTTTCGGCCAGTTGACATACAGTTCAGGGTATACATGTTTAAATTACAATTGCAAGTTTTGAACATTAAAGCTGCCTTATTTCAGATCTCTTAGCTTTTATCTTAGTGTCTCATATTATATTGTAACACATTCACTTCAGTTCGCAGAACTTCACTTTCTTTTAGAAACTTCTAGTTATTGGGCGGGCGTGATTGGTGCACTGAGTTGGTAAGATCTCTGCCTTCTGACCAGAAGGTCCCCAGTTTGATTCCCAGCTTTGTCTAGATTTGAACATTTGTCCGACCTTCTTTCCCGCCTAAGCTAACAAAGCCTGTAAAAACCAGCGTCTCACTGGGAGTAACCTGCGATGGATTAGTGTCCCGTCCAGGAGGAGTCAAGGACTCTTATCCGCTAAACACTACAGAAATCGTAGATAAGCGCCGGCTCCATGGGCTGCCTGGCTTGGATTTAGATTATATCTGTATCTTTTAGCAATTTATAACATTATGTAAAATGTCTTGTGTAATAAAAGTGGTAGCTCCTAGTTCACTGATATCCAATCACTAACTAACTAGTTTAGAGGTAAGTATAAAATATTAATCTAGATTTTTCAGAATTTGGGAATAGCAAAAATATATTCAAGAAAACTGAGCTAAACATTGTGGACTTTTATTTAAGAAATAAAACATGTTTTCCGTGCCTTCATAGCCTGGTGAAAACCGAGGAGAACGTTTGGGAGAATTCGAGAGCAGATCAGTAAAAAAACCAAGACGCAGTCGAGGGTTTTCACCTGCGCGAGAGTTCTCACAAATTTTGCCGAGGTTTTCAGTAGCTATGGAGGCACGGACAACATGTTTTCTTTCTTTTATAAAATGATCATTTTCAGTCTTAAGAAAGAAAAAGACGATATACGAAGCGCCCGCGTACTGTAGATTCTCACAACTCGGAGACAGTCAACCACATTGCCCAGGTCATTTTTGTGCTTCATAGCGCTATGAAAACACACTTGTAGACCAATCAAAACGCACATACTATCCAAGTTATTTTAGAACACAGCTTAATAATTGTTCTTAGAACTTCGTGTCGTGTAACTAGATACGGTATGAACTCCCTTGCGTAAACGTGGGCCAATTCGATTTGAAATTGGAAGTATGATTTCAGAGCAAAATTGCATGACACGAAGAACATGACAATTATATCTATTTTCAAATCCCTTTTTATGAGTAAAACACGAGTAGATTTTATTGTTTTCATGTAGTTCTTTCTCGTCCATATATTTTCGATTCTGCGGTTTACAGAACTGTTGGAAATAATGAAAAGTACTTTCCTTGGTTTTGATTGGATGCTACCAATTCTGCACTCTAATTGGTTGATCAGAACAGCGCCATTTTTTTTTTTTGTATACTGAATTTATACTGTTGGAAACAATTGAAAGTGTAAGAATCATATATGATTTCAAGATAGATATAATTATACAGAAATTAGTAAACTTTTACTTTAAATTTTTGGTTTCCATTGTGCAAATTTCGGTGTTTAGTAACTGAATCGGTGTCAACGTGAGTAATTCATTTTTAGTTTTTGAAGATGAAAAAGGTATCACAGACAAACAAGTCGCATGGACAAGCCGAGATGAGAACTTGGACAACCCTGGAACATTGCAGCGGCCAGCGAAGAGAAAAACAAGACTAAAATCTAGTGAGAAGAACGACAAAGACAAGAGCATTATTGGAGTGGTAAGCAAAAACTTTGTGATCTATCAATTCATCCTTTTGTCTGTCTATCTGTGCCTAACATGAATTGTCAACAACAATTTGAAAATGTAGGTTTGTGCAGCTATTTTAAGAATCAAGAAATAACAAAAATTGTTGTGGACACTTGTTATTCTGTTCTTACGACATATTTTCACCATGCTGTCGTCATTTTTGCGTGAGTATTTTTTTATCAAACTAGTTTTCGTCATTTGTTCATCAGACGGCTGCTTGGTAATGTTTTTTCAAATTTTTGACAATTTATTGTTATTGAAACAGATGTTTGATTCAGCTTATTAGTTTAATATCCTAATTGTGCATTTGCTAAGATTTCACATAAGAGAATCTATTTACAAGCGACTAGTTAATTCATAAAATTTACTTGTTGAACTAGTTAATTGATTGCATTCATCCTTCAAATTGTATTGCAAGCGTACAAACAGAACCATGTTGTTGTCAAATTGTTGTCAAGCTGTATTTGATCAAATCGTCACCGATCAATTCGTTGTTGGAAAAACTGTTACCCCTTTCAGTTTTCGATTTGTTGAGAACAAAATCGAAAATTGCTTTTGTTTTTGTTGACATGTAAAACACTTTTATCCAATCATATCACTGCTCATCTAATCGATTTTATGTCACTGAGAAACACTGAGACAATTCTTATTCGTGATCACATATTATATGGCGACAGTCATATCATCACAAAGTCATATCATCGCAAAGCCCCAGCAACAAGCATACATATGATCTCGAAAGCCGTGCATCTTGTTTAACTCGAGAAAATAAAAGGTATCTCGTGTATGGCGTTTTAGGAGGCAGCGTAGCTCAGTGGTCAGAGTTGGGGATTTAAATGCGGAAGACCCGGGTTCAAATCCCCGACTCGGACTACTGGAATGAATTTGTCCTCGGTGATTCCAGGGGTAAATTCACCACGCTTTGTAACTAGTCAACTGGTTTATATCCTACCAGTTGGGATTCTTAACTGGGAGAGAGGGATTTTATCATGACAGTGAAAAGCCACTTTAGGGGAGTTGTCGTTCTTTATTTTTCTTTTTCTTTCTTTCTTTCTTTCTTTCTTTCTTTCTTTCTTTCTTTCTCTCTCTCTCTCTCTCTCTCTCTCTCTCTCTCTCTCTCTCTCTCTTGCTTGCTTGCTTGCTTGCTTGCTTGCTTGCTTGCTTTCTTTCTTTCTTTCTTTCTTTCTTTCTATGTTCATCTTGGTGTCATTAGAGGGGATTTTAATGGCTAAATTGTCGATCGAATTGGGGATGGTGGCAAGCGAAATCGCCAGCCTTTATCTTTTCTCTTACTAGTGATGGAAAGGGCAAGAAAATCGCCTGAAAAACCAGCTACAAAGGATCAACAGACTACCAGAAACAACATTAGACCAAGGTTAGTTAAGTTTTATTAAAAATTAAATTTGCGATTTACTTCGCTATTGATTCCTTATAAATACTGTAGTTTAAGTCTATACTGATTTATTGCCTGGGTTGCCTGTGGTTATTGTTATTTATATTAACACGGTCATGATCAGTTCATTATCATACAGGTAGCTATAGCCACGCGTGCAACTGAGGGAAAATATCACGATATATATACATCGCTCGCCGGTTAAAACTGAACATATAACAGCGACATGATATTGACGACTACACTAGTCTACTCACATTTCTGCAAGCAATTCCTCTTATAGGAAGATTTTTATCTGCCGTTTGACATGAATTAGAACATACACTAGAAAAACAAAAGATGTTGTGAGGAGATATAGTTTCAAGTAGCTATCAAAGCTTTTTACTTAGGGATTGGAATTTAGCTCGAACGTAGCTCAATGGTTTCAGTGGTTTCAAATATTTTGTCTAGAGTTTCAAGCACTTTTAGAATAGGAAAATACTTCGTGTCAAACCACGAACAGCTTATATGAATATAATTTTTATCGGGCCCTGGGGCGAGTATCTCTTGAACCGAGACAAAAGTAAAAGGTGTATGTAATAGAAAACTTTTTCCCCTAAACCACTAGCTAAATTTAGCGCTTGCTTACATATTACACACATTCTTCCTACACATCTGTAATCGGTTTGTATTTTCCTTATATAAATTGCGTGCACCGAATATCAAACGGCACGCGTTGAGTTAATTATTATAATTATTATAAGTATTATAAGTATTATGATTATGTTACTTCAAGCGTTATTTTTGTAAGATGCCGAGAGAGGCTTCCATCTTTTAAAGTTTCTCAAGCAATATTTGTCTTATCTATTTCTAAATGTTCTAGAACTTCAAAATTAGTTTTTTGAAATAAACTTGTGCGGTGACATTTTAGATTGTAGTGTATGTATGTTAATTGTTATGGTACAAAGAAGTCAACTTCTACTACAACAGAAACATGCAGACCATTTGTAAACTGATCTCTGAAGAGTGAAAGTATAATCCTGCATGATATGTCTTGAGTTAGAATTTGCATGATTGTTTTCGAGATATATATTTTTTGTTTGGGCATTTTTGTATATTACCAGAAAACAACAAGAGTAACTTACATACACTAGAAGCTTTCTAGCAGTGGCGTAACATAACGTTTCTAGTTATAAACTAGAGTATTGCGCGGAAAAACCTGATTTAAACGGGTAACTTTCTAATAGCTGCGATTTGGTAACAGGACCACAAAAATCTTGTTGCGGTGCAAACATCTACAAGATCACTTGAACCTTGCATATTTTAAATTGTGCGATGTAGGTTTAACAGCGCAATATTTTATGCCGCAGCTCATGAAAATACAAGAACAGGAAAATGGAACTATTCTGGCGAGAGCAAAGATTGAAGTACTATTCAAATTTCGAATTCAGTTTGTATGTTTCTGCTGTTTTTGTAATACTTTGAAAGCATCAGACATAGCGATGTTTCGTGACTTAAGTAAAGCAAAAATATCTCGTTTTTCACATGAGTTACTGCAACTGCGTAATGGGAGGTGCGTCATCAAATTGTAGTCGTAATCGCGAAATTTCGTTCGATTTTACGAGGACTATTACAATCTCGTAAATGGCTTTTCCTAAATTTTTAAAATCTACTTCTTACCTTTGACTTCGTGTATTTGAGGAACAACACCATACTTGCTACAAAAACCGCCTAATTTCAAATATTTTCAATAAGGAATTTCTTTAGGTCGACTAGTTTAAGGATGATTTTGTGGATCATCAGAACATTTCAACGTTTAGTATTGTCAATAGTTGTTGTCTAGTGAAAGATACCTTTAAACCCTTCAGATAATACGCATTGTCAAAAGTTCATTGTCTTGGCTCTCGTGACAGCGTAAATTATTTTCCCAGAAACAAGTGTCAAATCACCCAGCTCTTAGTCTAAACTGAGTAATCGAGTTTCATTTTGTGCACTCGTTCTTGCCCAAGAACATTGTGTAGTTCATCAAAGCAGCAGTTAAGAGATGCTAATTAACTATTGATTAGCGAAATTAATTGTTCTTTTTAAAAACTTTAAAAGTTAGCTCTTACCAGTAATTTTTTTGTTTATAATTGGTCAAGATTTGTCAAACCACAAAAAAATTAAATGAATGCTTTTTAATAAAGCATTTCAACAACGTAATTCGCATAATTCTATAGCTATAAAGTAATTCTTGGAACGCTTTTCTAAGATTTTTAACTTCCCGTTTTTCGTTTGGCTTGACACGTTTGTAAGCAGTGCAAACAATTCTTTGTGCTTATATTACTAAAGAGCCCTATTGCTGCGGTCACGCGATTTTTGACTTGGAACATTTATAAGAAAACTGTCATTCTCATGAAATGTTTCTAAATTAAGTTAAAGAAGTAGTGTAAAACAGTTATAAAAAGTCTTTAATAACGTAAAAATCCTTTAAAAATAGAATTTTGATCTTTCGTGATCGTCGATGCAAACTATGCAGTGTAAAATTCTTTGTTTACACATACCCCTTTCATTATTTTTGTGTTTGTTGATATTGTCGAGTCGCCTGTTGCGATACAATTACTCGTATCTAAAATACTGCAGTTTTAAATGAAAAGAAATACACTTTTTGGTGAGAATTGCTAAAAATTATGTTTGAAGACGTTATGCTAAGAAACATATATGTTTGTTTTAGTTGACTAGTTACTAAGCTGCATGGGTCATCGCCATACACTCGGATGCTTTCCACTCGGAATCTTTAATCATCACTCGAAATTTACTCGTACGTATTTAACAGAACGAAAGTTCTGCTGTTTCAAAACATTAGCTAAATGTACTTCTCAATATAAAGTTGGCCAATTTCAAAATGTAAAACTTTATAAAAAGAAAAAAACGAAAATAAGAACTTTTTCTTTTACATTTCTTATTTTATTTTGAAATTTGTAAGTTTACACGAGGGAGGGTATATATACCTCAGTTCTGGAGAAGCGTTAAAAAAATCCCGATCGTTTTTAAGAAAAATAAGTGTTTTTGGGATCTTATTCGTCATTGCATGAGCAATGATGTCATTCGGACAGCATATAAGGCCATCCCACCTTTTTTAATGTTTACAGTCGTTTTGGAACAAAAATGTAGGGTCGGTCTGTTGGTTAAAAAAAGTCGGTTATTTGAATGAATTAGCTTGTTTTGGAATAAAATAATAGTATAAATAATAATGATGATAATAATAATAATAATAATAATAATAATAATAATTTTTAATAATAAAAATCACGGGTAAAATACGACGTTTCGACAGTACTGCTGTCATTATCAAGTAAAATTGAATATTGAAAATATTTGTATATATATAAAATGTAAACAATAAAAGATAGTACGGAATATTAAAAATCCACTATAAAATGTAGAACTGTAAACAATAAAAGATACTCACTAAGGAATATTAAAAATGCGATAAAACAATAGACAA
>JANCMA020661576.1:0-18901 GCA_024336925.2 Zoanthus solanderi
GGAAAATCAAAAGTTCGCGCTTTTAAAAAGTTCATGAATGGAAATTTGAAAGCAAGCGCGCAATCGCAAAAATCGATCGCAAAAAGTAGCGCGCGCGACAAAAAGCACTCAATGGAAATCGGCCTTTAGGCTATAGGTGTAGTGTTTGAATCTGTATCACAGTTAATAAAATAATGAATAAACAAATAAATAATTAAACAAGCAGATAAATAAATAAGTAAACAAATGAATAAAATAATTAAAAAGAAAACTTAGAGAACAGTGTAAATAATCATGTTCAAATAGTATATGGAGTGGTCTGCGAGGAGGTGCCTTGGCTGTCTTGTAGAGCATAAGGCCAGTTGTAATTTTTGATGTTGTTGAAAGGCATAGGATGTTGAGGGGCTTGAGATTGTGCACTCTCGCCATGTAAAATTTCCATCTCAAGGTCATAGATGACATCATTGATTCTCTTTTTTGCTCTTGTAAGATCTCTACGTGAACTGTCGCAAAGTCATTTCTACACTCTTTAAAAAGGAGGTTATCTCATCAGCATTTGTGGCAGAAGTAGGGGCAATTGGCACTTGAGCGACTGGCATCTGTAAGCATTTGACTGCCTCCTTATACAACTCAAGCTTGGCTAACTCCATTTCTTTAGTAAGTGTGACTTTGTTTGATCTTGGCTTTTTGTGGGGACGTGGCTCGATATTTTCCACATCTACATCCAGAGTGCTTGTCTGGGGGTCAATATCGTCACTCCCTTTGATGAACGACATACTTTTGAAGTATCGCCAAGATGATGAATTTACAGAGTCAGTCCCTGTCCCGCTCGCTTTGCTTCCCTCTTCCCTCTTGACTTCCCGCGAGAAAATGGTTTTCAGCATAGTCCAGTCTTTCTTTATTTCGTCAACACTTCGGCCTGGAAGAAGTGTGCTCAAAGAATTGAGGTTTAATTCCTTCAACTGCCTGTCCCTATATTCTGCTAGGTTGTGGTTCCACAGCTCCTCATTGTCCCTGTAATAATCTATTAATTTCTCGACCTCCTCAGGCGCCCACTCTTTACCCTCTTTGTCCTACAATGCAGATTAAAAAATACAAGTTTTCCATCGGCGTTTTATTTGCATTTGCAATTTTTTTTATCGAACCTTATGACAGAAAAAAAAGTTTAGATTCAAGAATAGGTGAACATAAAATCAGTGCTCTAGTAAGATACCAAAGGTTCATCTGTTTAATAGTTAATTATTACAAGAAATGGATGCTATGACACGCTACCTACCTTGGTACTTTTTACAATGTCCTCCTTCATATATTTCAGTGCATGGAAAAACTTCCATTTGACAACCTTGCCCTCTGCCGCCCTTCTTAATTCACGGTTCAAACCTGACCTTAGTCCATGTATAACACTACGGAGGCTGTTTCTTTCAAGACTGAAATTTTCGCTCAATTTCTCCATCGCTTTTTCTTTCGTTTTTTATCGACTTTATAAGCCGGGCTGCTCGTCTCCCAAAGGCATGGGAATTCTTTTAACTTTTCAATAAGCTCCAGCTTCCCTTCATCGTTGAGCATTTTAGCTAATACAATATCCACCTCTTCGGGCGTGGTAGTTATATTATTGCTTTCCGGAAAAGATTTTGCCGGCGAAACGTCCGACATGTTTGTTTACTTCCGCCTACACGCTCTAACGTGGACATGTGACTTCTACTACCCAATCAGATCTGAGCATAAGCAAATTTGTTACGTGACAAGTTGCGTTTTTGATGAAAAACGAGCAACAAAGCCAAAATTTGTTGCTCAAAGTAGATCCGCGTTCAACTTTTCGCAACAACTTTTTTCAACCCGAAATAAATGTTTCTGTTGCGCTACAAGTTGATCACGCAAGGTGAAAAGCGCGAAACATGAACCAAAAAATTGCAACGAAACAATGTTTCGCGATAAGTTGAGGGTTTTTGTTTCTCGTATTTCGCTGCCTTTAACAGTGTTCGAAACAACTGAAAACAAAGAGAAACAAAAAGCATAGTTTTCATCTCATATTTATTAAATTTGAAAATCGTTCTCTGGCTAAAAATCTGGCTGTCATACTACAACCTTTGACGCGTGAGTGTTTTTTAAAAGATTTTTAGCCAGAGAACGATTTTATCATTATTTTATGATTTTATGCCTGGCTGCGGTGCCTCAATTCAAAGTCAAAAGTAAAATTATGATAAGCAATACTATTTTTTTTTTCTGCAGAAAATTTTTTGTTGTAAATTAGGCATGTAGCATGGTCATTTTTTCAAGTATGCACAAAGACCATATAATGATCTAGAAACCTATACAGTAAACTGAGCAAAAAAAAAACTGTGTTCTTTATTTCTTGTTCGAAATAGTTGTGTGAATACAAGTAAAGAACAAAGCGTCTTGACCTTATTTTGAATGAGCAAAATTGGCCCAAACAAAACATTGTTTTGGTTGTGGATCCTCAAGCAGTCACTTGATTTTTTTGACATATTATGTATCACATAAAAGCAAACCGGAAAGATCGATGTGTTCGAATCTATTTTATATTCAGAGCTATCATGACTAGAATTGTCAACATTCTCCTTTGCAGCCTCACATTTTTGAATTGTTGCATGCTGGCCAAAACTAAGGTAGAACATGGTATAGCTTTTGTTTTAGTTTTTAGAATTTAATCAAAGTGGTGTTTTCATCACAAAATCTTGGTTGCGTACAATTAAACAAAATTTTCTGGTCACTTCAAGTACGCACATGCATATATATGCATAAAGGACACTACACGCCTGTAAATACCCTGAAGACAGCAAATCAAAAATGAATTCATTGTCACAGGCATGATAAGGTAAAGACACACTGTATGTTTTTTTAGAATGTAAAAAACACAATTTAATTATAATAATTTTTTTATTCTACCATTTACCAAATAGATCCTCAAATAGTAGAATAAAAAATATGATATAATCCCCCAAGATCAATGCAAACAGTAAATGATAATTTTTTTTGGGGTCTACTGGAATCTGTTGGGTTAGGGTTAGGGTTAGGGTTAGGATTAGCTATATAAAAATATAGTTTATGCATTTAAATGGTCTAGCTGCATAATTAAGGGGATAATTTCCATATTGGCACATACTTATTTATGCATGCAGTTTTGCACAGAAGTTTAAGGTCTGGGTAAGGGATAGTTTGCATGAAAAATTGATTAAACAACAGTATGTGCCAATACGGAAATTTTACCCAATTTAGTATGCCCTATGGAAATTTTACCACAGTAAAACATGTTATTGATTCATTCTAAACCTGTCCACTTACATCAAGTGTAACATGCACCCTTTCCTCAGATCCAATAAGTTAAATTTCGAAATCTCTTCCAATATAAAAAAAAAAATTCTAAAAATTATGAAAATAATGCTGTTTTTTTTAGTTAAATTAAAAGCGATAGTAAAACTGAAACAATGCAAGTTATGATTCATAGAACAAAAGTATCAAGAAAATGTTACAAATGACTTGAGCACAATATTTTGGTGGCGAAACGACATGATACTTGATACTATGAAAGACTTATAGCAGCTTGTGACAATCTCAGCCTCTGAACAATTCCTGATAATTCAGTTTTACTGTATATCTGCAAATGTGAAGCGGCTGTATTTGCCTTAATTGATCCAATCAAGAAAAATCCAAACTCTATACAATGAACTTGTTTTCATTTGACTTCTCGTCTTTAAACATATTCTCATCAACACGGATTCTAAAGCTAAAGAATATCTTGGGAACACTCAGCAGTTCAATTGGACATGTATAATATACTCGTAGTAGAGTCGATTTTTACATACAGGGTCAATTCCAATCAGTTGTATATCGCTAAAATAATCCTTTTGCAACTGATTAACGGCGAATAAATAATGTTAAAATCGCTCACCTCAGCTATTTTAGAGGAGCTCTCAGTCATGATCAAACGCCATAAAAATTATTACGCGGAACATTCAAGACGTTACTTTTAAGTAATTTAATACGAATAAACAAAAGGTTCAGCAACTTACCTTACCTGGGCAATCTTTGCGAATGACAGATTTAGGTATGGTTCGTTTAAAGAACTCTAAATTGCAAACTCTTGCAGCCAAGTTGCATCATACATGTACAAATGTAACATGGCGTCCAAAAACGTCCAACGCAAAAAAGACTAAGCACGAGTAGTACGAAAAAGGGGGGTGCGGTAGGGGACTAACGGAGGAGAGGGAAAGGCCTTATTCTATTTTCAGGTCAAAACACGCTGTGCAGGCCCAGTTACTTATCACTGACTCATGATTAAATACTTTTATAATTGTAGAAAAAAATTTACCTAAACAGCTTGATACACAAATACCCCTATAGTTGCCAGGATCTCTTTTATCACCAGATTTAAATATAGGAGTAATTAATCCTTCACACCAATTGCTAGGAAACACAGCTGTTTCTAGTATAAAATTAAATAACTTTTTGTAGACCGGTAGAATTATTTCATAGCTGGCTTTGATCATTTCATTTTTAATTAAATCAGAAGATGACGCTTTTTTGTTTTTAAGCGTCTTTAAAGCAGACTGAATTTCCTCGTTTGTTATTGGGAAATCAAGATTATTCAGAGCAGATTTAAACTTTTCTGATTCCTTTAATTTCTTTAGTAATTCTTGCTGGGTTTCTTTCTCAATATTTGGGCTCGAGTTTAAATTTCCAAAATGTTGTAGCCATTCGTCTTCTCTTATTTGCGGAGGTGTTTCATTTACAATCGATTCCGGCAATGTTTAAAAGTATTCCAAAATGACATCGAATCGTTTTGACATTTTATTAATTCATTTAATTTGTCATTTCTATAATTCTGTTGTTTTGTTTTAAGCAGCATTTTTTACTCACTTAGGGTTTCATGGTATGATTTACGGATATCCTCGTTCATTGGATAGTAGTATAGTAGCAGTAGTATTAGGAGTAATAGTAGCAGCAACAACACATTCGCTACTATTGATGTAAAGCTCATTTTGAGCTCTTGGTTATCAGAATGTAAGACGAACTAGTTTTCGCTATTTCGCGGAAAATCCAGCTTTTCTTCATTTTGGTGGAACTTAAGTATGGATCCAGCTCAAACCGGTTCATGTCCCAATCAATTTATCGTTTAAGTTGATTTACATGGCAATGGACTACATAATTGAAATTTCCAACAAAAAATAAACTGTCGCTTTTTAATTTCAATGGTGTTTGAAAGTGGCGAAAATTTATGGTGTCTGGATTGTTTGGGGACAAACATTGGTTTGATTTCATTGCCCTAAACTTATAGAAAGCAAATCTACGTTTAACTGGTTGAATAGGAGAGACAATATTTCTAATGCTTGATCTTAACGGCGATTTTTCTATTTCCATCTAATAGTTTAACAAGGTATTTGCAACTTCCTTCCAAAGTTATACTAGGTGAAATATCCATTGCGTTTTTGTAGAAGTAAGTTGGTTTTATAACCCCTTGCATTTTCAAAGAAAAATCCAGTTTTTTCCACTGTGTAAAGAACGACCACATGAAGAAGTTTTCCCGGCAAACCTTTTTAACTACATAAAACAGTCTACAAAATAGAACAGGTTTTCTGAAACGTTATTTGAGCCCTGGTGCATTAAAAAAAATTTTACATTCATTGTTTTCGATATTCATTGAAAGCTACATGATGTTTGAAATTCTGTTCCCAGTTTCTTAAAGAGAAAAATCAATCTCTCAGGATTTTCTGGGACTAAGAACCTATTTAAAATTAGAAATATTATTTCAATAATGCGTCGAGCATTTTTGCCTAATCTTGTTGTCACTTTAAATATTTTGTTTACATTCCTTTTTTTATCATAGTTCCTTTAAAATAACTATGGAATCAATCCAATTTTTAATCCAATTTCATTCATTGTACCTCATTTACCGCCGTCTGGTTAGCCTAGTTGGTAAGGTGCCAGTCTATCGCGCTAGAGGCTCGGGTTCCATTCCCGGCCGGATCAACACTCAGAGTCTTAAACTAATTGAAGAGAAGGTGCTGTTTTTGCTCTAACATCTGCAAATGGATAGACTTTCGCGTCTTCTCGGATAACAACGTTAAACCGTAGGCCCTCGGAGGCATATTGAGTTTATGTGTGTGTCGGTCCTATGAAAGGTCTCCGTCCACCTTAAGGTGGTAAAGATGGTGTCCCCGATTATTAGGCCTTTGGCCAGCTAGATAAAACTTGAATTCTTGTAAATAGTTTTTTTTAAACAATTTTTAAATACCATCTTATATATGCATTTGGAAGATATTGTGATTTTTATATATGGCCTTTTGTAACTAGTTTTGAATTATTGTTATTGTTATTATTATACTGTTGCTATTGATATTGCTATTGCTATTGCTGCTACTACTATTGACTATTACTAATTTTATAATCTTGTATTTTTATATAACACTGAAAAATTTTTCTATTGTAATTTTAATTATATTGTTGCGAATTGTTTTAATAAAGATTATTATTATTATTGTTATAATTATTACTATTTATTATGTTTAGGAGGAATGTAAGACGGAAGACGCCACTTTGGAAGAAATTCAAAGCGTGACGGAAAGTGAGATATCAGGCCATTTGGGAGAGACCTTGAAGGTCGTTTCGCTGGGTGACGAGTGGGGCTCCTCAAAAGGGGGCCTCTCTACCTTCAACAAACAGCTTGCTAGTCACCTGGCCAAACGATCTGATCTCGAGGTTTCATGCTTTCTTCCTGAAGTTTCTGACAGTGACAAAAATGCTGCTACAAAAAACAAGGTTACTTTGGTTGAAGCGAAGTCTATTCCAGCTATTAGAGATCCATTAGTAAAGCTGCATCGGTGGCCAAGCCAGCTGCCCCCTCCAGATGTGATCATCAGCCATGGTCGAAAGTTTGGCCCTGCGGCATACCGCATTAAGGAGACGCACCCCAGTTGTAAATGGGCTCATTTTGTGCACATGAACTACGAAGAAATGGGAAAATACAAAGTGGGTTCTAACGAAATTAGAGCGAACAATATAAAATATACAGAGGAGTTGGATTTGTGCAAAAACGCTGATGTTGTAGTTGCTGTAGGTCCACAGTTGTTTGATAGGTATAACAAAAGCCTTTCCATCGAACAGAAGAAAGTACAAAAGTTTTATCCTGGCCTGAGCAAAGAATTCCTAAATCTACCGCAGCAAAAATGTGACAGCAGAGAATTCCATGTATACATATATGGTCGCTGTTCATCAGAAGATTTTGAGTTAAAGGGAGTTGACTTAGTAGCAAATGCAGTTGGGAAACTTGGTAAAAATTACAAGTTGCATGTTGTAGGTGTGCAAAGAAACGAGGAAGAAAAAATTTTGGAGAACATTATAGAGACAACTGCAGCAACAAAGAATCAGCTCTTTTTGCGGGAGTACTGCAATAACCAAGAAGAGATGAGAAGAATGATGTATGAAGCAGACCTTGTCGCTATGCCATCACGAGCAGAGGCTTTTGGTCTGATTGGATTAGAAGCTCTTTCGGCTGGTGTCCCTCTGCTTGTTAGTGCAGCCTCTGGTTTGGGTATGACTTTGAAGGAGTTGAAGTTTGGTAATAATTTTGTTGTAGGATCGGATGACTCTGAAGAGTGGGCAAGAAGGATTGAATCAATGAAGGAAAACGAGAAATCTCTGAGAATTGACGAAATGAAAGAAATGAGAAAGCTATATGATGAGAAATATAAATGGGACGATCAGTGTAAAAAACTGGTTAAATTGTTCAGAGATGCTCGAAAAGACGGAAAGTGAAAAGGCACTACAAATTAAAGAACCATATATAGAAATATATCATTAGCATAATCATGGCGGTCGGACGGGCACTTCTTCTGCTCCAACTCATCCATCCCAATCCTGGACCTGGTCACTGGACCGAGAGTCTCCGTGTCCTTTATTTGAACACGAGAAGCCTGAAAGCCATAGTGAACTCTGAAAGCGAAAGTGTGAACAAAATTTGCAAAATTACGATCCTACAGAGACTTGTCTATGGCGGAGGCTTAGATGTTATCGCCCTAACAGAAACTTGGCTAAATGACTCTCTATTCGATAGTGAAATTCTATCCGGCTTCACTACCTTTCGCCAGGACAGGTGTACTGGTAGCGGTTAAAAACGACATTCAAGTCTGCAGACGCAATGATTTGGAGATGGAAGGAACTGAACTTTTTGTTGTCGAGCTGAGGAACGGCCATGACAAACCAGTCCTGCTCTACTGTTTTTATCATCCTGACACAGAGCCAGAGCCTATTCTCGCCTTGAACTCTTCACTTCAGGAAAATGGCGAATCTGCGTGCCTAATCCTCGTTGGAGATTTCAATCTTCCCGAGTTAGATTGGTCTGGTGACCAAACAGCACCGATTAATACCGGATACCGTAGGGATCATAATGTGTTTTGCGATTTAATGGGCGACAATTACTTCCAGCAATTTGTCTCTGGCCCAACGCACATATATGGAAACAAACTTGACCTCATTCTTACCGACTGGCCTGAAGTAATCGAGAACGTTTCTACATTTCACCCGCGTGAGAGCACTTTCCCTTCCAACCATTATGTCATTGAATTTTCTATCAAACTAAGATTCAAGCGAGCAAAGGGTACGTCGCGGCAAGTTTTCGACTTTAAAAAGGCGAACTTTGATGCGCTGCGGGCCGCTCTGGCTCGGACGCCCTTCGAATTGGCTGCAGCTGATGATAGCGACGAATACTGGTCGAGATGGAAAGACTTGTTCTTGATGGCCGTCAAGGATTACGTACCGATGAAAACTGTGCGTAATACAAACTTACCCCCATGGATTGATGCAGAAGTTCGTCATTTGATTCGCAAAAAATACACTGCGCTACGTAAATTCCGCCTAAACAAAACAACAGAGCGTAAGCAGAAACTCCGGACTTTGAGTCAAAGTATAAAGGCGCTTGTGCGAAGAAAACATCAAGAGTATTTGTCCAAAATTTAATCGTCTTTCAAGGACAATCCAAAACAGTTTTGGAGTTATCATAAAGCATTCCTTGGTGGGAGATCGGGAGCTCACTCTGTTATTTCTTACAATGGCAAATCGAGCGAAAACCCTTTGCAAAAGCAGAGCTACTCAACCAATACTTTAGCTCGGTCTTTTGCTCTACGTCTAGTCTTGTAAACAACATTCCCCTACAGTCGGATATGGAAATTTCAGAAGTTGAGGTGTCGCTCGATGAAATCATAGAATGCTTGGATGCACTCGACACCTCAAAAGCCTAAGGCCCAGATGGCATTCCAGCGCGCCTTTTAAAGGAATGCAGTGAGCAAATCGCGCCAAGTTTATGCACACTTTTCAACTATTCGCTGACAAAGGGCAAGATTCCTCGGGAATGGAAATCGGCCAACATAACACCTATTCACAAAAAGGGCTCAAGAGAACCTGCTGAAAATTATCGGCCAATTTCACTTCTCCCAATTGTTGGCAAAATTTTGGAACGCTGCGTCGGCTCACGGTTATACGATCACGTGAAGCATTTAATAACAACACTTCAACATGGCTTCTTGAAAAATCGCTCATGCGTAACTCAGTTGTTGACTGTGCTGCATTCTATTGGGGAATCTCTGGATAAGAACATTCAAACCGATGTCATGTATTTGGATTTCGCGAAAGCGTTTGACACTGTCGATCACACTGTCCTTCTCACCAAGCTGAGGGCCTACGGTGTCGCCGGAAATTTGTTATCATGGCTTAGTAATTACCTACAAGGAAGGGTTCAAAGAGTCGTTATCGACGGGGCAGCATCAGAGTGGGCACCTGTCAACTCCGGTGTGCCACAAGGAGGTCTCCTCGGCCCATTATTGTTCACGATCTTCATCAATGACCTCCCAGATGAGGCCCTCGACGGAGATAAAGTGGCTCTATACGCGGATGACACCAAAGTGTACAAACCAGTTAAATCCATTGATGACTGTATATCTTTACAGTCAACTCTTACGAACATGCAGAACTGGACTGAGCGCAATAACATTAGCTTCAATGCATCTAAATGTAAATCGCTCAGTGTGACGCGGAAGAAATCACCCCTGGTACACGAATACAGTCTGGGTGTCTCGCAGCTAGAGCAGGTGCACAAAGAAAAAGACCTTGGACTCACCATCACCAGCAATCTTACATGGAACGCTCACATCCACACCATCTGTGCCAAGGCAAACAAGCTACTCGGCCTACTGAAGCGGACCTGCCCGTTGCTTCAACATCGTACTATCACACGCACACTCTACTTGTCTCTTGTAAAATCTCAATTGAGCTACGCAACACTGGTATGGTCACCTGACAAAGTTACTTTAAAGGAGCAAGTGGAACGTGTCCAGCGACGGGCCACAAGGTGGATCCTTCAAGTTAAGCCCGGCGAGATGCCCTACAAGAACAGACTCATAGCTTTAGATATTTTGCCATTAGCACTAGACAGAGAACTCAAGGACCTTGTATTTTTTTATAAATGTATGCACAATGAAATTGATTTAGATGTAAGTAAATTTGTCATCTTTGTGTCGCACGGGCGGACAAGAGCTAGTAACTCCTTTAATCTGAAACCACCTCTGTGTTGAGGCTTCTTCTTTCTGATCGTTTTCTTTCAGCAAAATGACGTTGAAGCAAATATACTTGACAAGGTGCAGTGCACAAATAAATCTAAAAGTTCAACTTAAAATGAAAATACAAATAGAACAAAGATTACCGCTCCCCAGCTCCTTCGCTGCACTTTCCTTTGCCTTTCTCTTGCTCTCTCCCTATTTCTTTCCTAATTGTCAGGCTAATATAGAGATCCCAGCGTAAATCGATAATGTAAAACCTCTTGACGAAACTGCTGACCAACATCTTTGCGGTCCAAAGCATTAACTCCGTGTTTATCCTAAGTTTTGACCAAAATAGTATTCAATTTGGTTGAACATAGTTTTTCCAAACATTTGAAATAGTGACAATCGTAAAACATGAAATAGGAAGCCTACGGTAGCAAAGTTTCCTAATGGCAAACGGCGTGTTCTTTGTTCGAAAACTTTCTTTGTCAGAGAAACTATCACGTTGTCAATTTACGCTGGAAAATCGATATTTTGAAAAGCTTCAGTTTTCCAATAACTGAATATCCTACAAAGTAATTACCTCTACGCAAAAGATGTTTCTTACCAACATATGTTATTAACAGTGGTCACTACCCAAGACCGGCCGGTTAACTATCTTAAACAAAAGAACAGTATTGTAAAGGATTTCCAAGCATGAATCTTGTTTTACCGATTAGATTCTTTAATGTTCTGCCTTTGATCTAGTTTAAGTTCAATTTTACTTTTACTTGATATACAGAGGTATTTTTGCTACTCGGTTTTCTAATTATAACCTAATTAATATAATTATTCAAATTTCGTTCATTTAAAAGGTCTTTTGTGTAGTTATTAAAAGTAAGCGTCTTTTGGACAACAAAGGAGTTGTACAAACGTCCTAGTTGCAGCTGTGTTAGGTTGGCACGTGCAAAACTTCCGGCGACAAAATAGAAATTGTAAAATACGATATATTGGTTAAAAGTGCTGTTACACTTGTTTTCCCTCAACACTTTTCTTGTGTTCTCCAACGTCATAGCATTTTAGATTATCGTCTAGAAACACACACGGTTCTGTTTTATTCCCTTATTAAAAACGACAGTTGCTGTAGGAATAGAAGTCTTTTCGTGTGAGGTGCTGGAAAAGACGTGGTCCGGTTAGAGCTATAATGAACAGTGGGCTTCGGTTTCAGTAGATGGTTTATTTTATTGGTGGTGTCCAACATCACGTAGTTTAAGAATTTTGAGCAGGTTCAACGCTTCAGGCCTTGAAAGAATTTGTTCAGCAAAGAAACAATTTAAGATAGAGAATATAGATAGAGCCAGGATATTAGTATTGTTCAATGCGTTGCCAGTTTTCATCGCCATTCCGGTTAAGTACCTTTCAAGGCATCAGCTCAAACACGGCTGAAACATACTGACAGATTGAGTATCTCTGAGTCATCCTGAAAGAAATGAAGAGGTTCCCTGCATTATATTTTACCAGATTTAACTTTTTTGAGATTTGCAACGTCTGATGAGTAGTAGTGGCACAACTTCCATTCCTGAATCATGACAGTCTGTAGTTGGCGAAAACCCTTCAGATCTCCATCTCTTTATCAACCAACTAAACTCACAGTGGTCTTATAAACACTGAGCCTATTGCAAGTGAATCTTACGAGCAAAACTTGGAGTGAAGCGATAAATAAATTAAGCAAAACTTCAGTACAGTATGAGCATTCATGTAATACTGTAACCAAACGTAAGCTCGAAGAAAGCTCGAAGAAAGCTTTTTAGAAACATCAGTAGCAAAACTGATCCGTCCATAACATATCATCAAAACACCAATAATTCCAAGTGGTTTCAAATCTATCAGAGCTTTTTAAGATCTACACAATGGCTGCCAATGTTTACATGTTTTAAAAATTGTATGTTCTAGATGTATGAAAAGAATTTAACCCTTTCAGTCCCAGTCAGTTATGGATACCCAACTTCTCCTTACATAACACATACAAAATAAGACATTTGGTAATGAAAAAATGCAGATTGACCAAACAAAACAAACTGCAGAAGATTAAAAGTAAAATTCTCTCAATTTGTTCAATTAAAAGTATGGGCTCAAGTTGGGAGAATTTACCAACACAAACTGGGACTGAAAGGGTTGATTATCTTCAAAAACCATTCAAATGAAGTGTATCCACGACAAAATCGCATTTTTTTTATTTCAATTTCTTTTCAAAACTTACTAGGATTAAAATAGTGTCACGTGCTTCAAAAAATTCTGAAGTGCTCCCCCCCAAATGTTTTTGCTTCCAACGCCCCTGAAGAATAGTGTGGCTCAACGTGATGGGCGCGTGGGTGCATGGGTATGGCGATTAAGATTACATGATCTTGATTTTGAGTGTGAAAGGCTCTGTATGAAAATATTGCAAATGGCTTCACAAGTCATTTGAATAACAGTGCATAATTACAACCATGACGGCTCGCATAAATGTTTTGAAATATTTTGAAATGTGATTTAGGACTGAAAAACTCAGCTACTAGTGTTGCACTGAACTCTAACTTGCAGTTCATATTAATTTGTAGGTTATTCGGGTAATATCATGGCATATTCAGTGCAGATGTTCAGAACTTTTGATTCCAGCCACAGACTTATGGGACTGAGCCCTGGCTCTGTTGAGATTTCTTTGGCCATTTTTTTTTTTGCCAAACTAAAGCTGGATTTTCCGTTCTTATCAGATGTATAATAAGTACCAGCTTTTAATGAAAGTCAGTCTGTGATTGTCCTTTTCCCTCCCTATATAGAATCTCTGCTTCAACACACCTTTGCAAGGCCAAGGTTTACAAGATGTGAAAAGTGTTGTAAGAAAAAACATTCCAGAAGGCCTGAGAGATGGTGGGCTAACATTGAGAGGTAAAACTGAACCTTTAACTTACCGTAAATTCCGGTGTACAAGTCGAGAATTTGACCCCAAATCTTTGATACATAGTTTGGGGGTCGGTTTATACAACGAACACCAACTTTTGAAAAACGGAAAAAAGGAAAAGAACCAATATTTATTACTCTTTGCGGCATAAATCAAATATTGGTTTAAATGATAATCATCAAGTAAACTCTTTCTCCTTCATTGTTATCAGGTTAGATGCAACTTCTGTATTTCCTGCTCCATATTTATTTTATTTCATTAAATAGATGTTTTTACAAAATGGAAGTGATCTGCAATTAGTCTGGCTAGTCGAAGCAGGTCACTCTTTATCAATAATAATCATACTCAAAGACATTGTTTTACAAGAAATAACTGTTGTTATTGTTAGTTCAATATGTTTGAATTCTTTTTCTCATTCCAAAAGTTCCAGAGCTATTTTTATTTTTATAAGTACTGAACATATACAGTATGAAAAAAATATGTTTTAAAGAAAATAGAAAAATTACTAGCTTTCCATTTAAGATGAAACAATAAATACAACGATATAAAGACAAGGAGAAACTTGGAAAAAATCCGAGCCCCAGATGGTATTTGAACCCACGACCCTCCGTGTTCTAGTCGGATGCTCTAACCACTGAGCTACTGGAACTCTATGGTGGGCATGCTTTCCATTTGTGCTTCTTATTTTTTCAAAATACATGATAATTTTAGATAAGAGTCTTTGTACATAAAAGTCGAGGATCGTGTCCTATAGGAATGGATATTGGAAACGTTGATGTAGGTTACGGATTTTTATAAGTGCAGCCTAGTTTTTCACGCCATGCATAAGATTATTAACACATTGGATTTAAACATGAAATGCATAGGCAAAACGTTTGCATTTGAACATCTTATCAGAGATGTACTGTAATTCCCCAAGGGAAGTAACCAAACACTTTGATTAATTCTGCATTATTTACAGCAGAATTAGATTTTTCTTGTCGTTTTGTCGGCAGGGTTTCAGTTTCTCCATAGGCTGTTTGTTCAGAGAGGAAGGCATGAAACAACCTGGACAGTGTTAAGAAAGTTTGGCTACGCAGACGATTTACAACTGAGAAGAGACTATACTTGCCCTCAGTAAGTACCTTTGAGCTGAATGCATGGCAGAATAGCTTTTTAATCATTACCAGAAGGTCTAACTAGCAGAGGCTGGACAAAAGTGTTTAAGTTATTTTTGTATAATAAGACGAGAATTCTGATGTAACTCCTACCGGGATTTCCTTCTCCAACCTTTCCTCACTGGCCTCCGGGCCAGTAAACTATAAAGTCACTGGTCCTCAAAGAGTTTCAGTGGTCTGACTTTAGTTTTCAATTTTATATAGTTGCAGTCCTCATTCATCATGAACGCTACACAAAACTAAATTTGGCTACATTTTTGAAATTATAGTTTCTTTTTTTTCCAATCAGGTCATATACTGAAGAAGTCATTTTATTGATCAAAGAACTGAAAATTACAGGTTTTACTATTAACTGTCACTTTTTCCACCTTTTATTATTCGTAACTTGGTGTTAGAAAATCCAAAGCTTTTACTTTTATAGTAAAGTATAGGCATTATTATTGTTAATGGCCTTCAAGCCTGCAGCCAGCAACGTTGAGTGGTCCAGCACAAATCTCAGTTGCCTTGAGCCTGCGACCAGCATCGTTTGAGTGGTCCAGTACAAATCTCGGTTGCCTTGAGCCTGAGACCAGCATCGTTTGAGTGATCCAATACAAATCTCAGTTGCCTTGAGTCTGTGGACCAGCAGTTACGACTTTGTGGAATCCAGCATCAAAATTTTATTCTCATTTTTTTCAACTGCAGTTTGATATTTAACCCATTAATATCTTGCTCGCTGTATGAGTTTCTGTTTCTCAGTGGTAAATCATCTAACTAGTGTACAATAGATCATGGGTTCGGTTACCCCATCTGGAGGTCTGGAGTTTCTTGTCTCAGCAGAATGAATATATATGCTAATTATCAAAATGATTGATTTGTTATATTTACATGTAATTGCAGATTTAAAGTTTGTTTTTTTGGTATCTTAAATGTTCTGCGCTTGACAGTGGTGGTTTTAATTGGGGACGTTTGCGAGAAGGCAAAGTTGTTACCTACTGCGCAAAACACCAAGTGAAAAATACGAACAGTGAAGGTCAAAAGAAACTCGAGCTAGAGAAGCAGTCAGCTTTGCCTTGTCCTTCTCATTGCGCACCTCATGTGCTCTCCGAACGTTCCCCTGTGCATCCATAACTCGATGGACGCTGCCAGCAATACACTATTTCGTAATCAATAAAGGCATGATTAGACATCCGAATTCAAAAATGTTTAAATAATCATTTTGAAATAAACTATTCGGAATATCAGGAATGGTTCCAGGTTCAGTATCTTTTCACCCTAGGATTGACGTTGGTCCTGATAACACAACTGAACTGTCTGATGCGGGATATGAGTTTTTGATCGACCTTTTCAACAGATATGACAAGGTATGTAGTCTTCCTGAAATGGAAGGAGTTAGTTATACCATAGATATGACAAGGTATGTAGTCTTCCTGAAATGGAAGGAGTTAGTTATACCAAAGTGTCTGTGCATCGAAAATCTTGACCCCTATGTTTTTTTTTTCGATTCGAAAAGTACGCTATTTCATGGTTGTTTTGGTATATTACAATCCTGAAATGGAAGGAGTTAGTTATACCAAAGTGTCTGTGCATCGAAAATCTTAACCCCTATGTTTTTCTCGATTCGAAAAATACGCTATTTCATGGTTGTTTTGGTATATTACAAAGGAAATTCGGTGATTGGGAAGTTATAGATTTTGGAGGTTGAAGCGAGTCACTTGGGGATAAAAAAATGCGAATTCTGTCGCGAGCGCTCACGCCCCCAGTGACGTAAGTAGTAGGATCAAAACAAACTTAAAAACAGATATTCGAGTGCATTAGACCGCACATGCTCACGCAGTTTATTTTATCTGCAGATGAAGAACTCAACGGCTTAATAAATGTTTCGTAATAGCTTGCAATGAATGTGTCAGTTGTGCAAATTAATCTGTAAATTTCTATTTTACGCTTAGAAATTTAGTTTAGGAGGCCAAGTTGCAGGCCGTAGGATTTCAGATTTTAAGGGAAACAATTTTTGGGTTCCGTACTTTTTTTCATGGGAACCCATCAGTAACTATTTTTGGGTTCTGTAAAATTGATGATGGGTGCCCATACTTACAGTGACCCAATAAACTAAATTTATTACTCAAGATACTCGCAGCTGAATTACCCTGCATTTAATTCAGTAAAACGATTGTGAAACTTGCTTTATAGTTTACATTTAGGCGTGTTTTGGTGTGGAAAACGAACAGAAAAGCTCGGTACACAGTCTTTGATTTCTCCTACATGCTGCATTTTTATTCATGGTAAACGGAATTTCGTTTCCGTAATTTTCCCAGCACGGTAACGACACGCTAACGGTAACGATCGTTACCGTGAAATCCTACTGCCTGGAGTTGTAATCGTGCTCGCAAGCCGCTATAGATATGGCATCGCAAAACCACCAGTTAGGTAGATTTCATGTGAAAATTTTAAGTAACTTCAAAATAGGGATTGTCCTGATTGATTTTCCCGATGATGGACTATCTGCAGCTTTTTGAACAAAATGAGAAAAGACAAAGTTGGTTCAAGGGCGCAAAACAATTACTTACTGGAATCATACAAAAATGTAAATTGTGCTCTTGGAAAGGTTAAAAAAATTATGAACTTTGAAAAAGTTTGCCCAGTGTGGAAACAACAGCATTGCTAAAAATACTCAAAAATGGAATCTCTTTTAATATTTATGCGACTAAATTTTAAGGACTAAATAATATGAAACTTGTTATTATTGAGACTGAGTTTGTATCGCGGTGTAAACAATGAGGTTGTGAATAAACGTCCCAGTTATGATTTTTAAGAGTGAGTTTGTACCGCGACAAGGGGGTGACAAGGGGGTCAGAGCCTCCCGCCTCCCGTACCATTGTATCCCGCCTCCCGTACCTTTATGGCCGTCAACGACCGTGAAGCAATGTTTGTTTAGACGTGCAGTTTGTCCATTTAGATGTCATAAGCAAATCCAACAAGTTAAATAACTTTGAGGGTTCTTGTTAATTACATTTTTTTACAACGATTTATGAACGGGATCTCCCGCTTCCCGCCCTCTACCCTCCCGTCTCCCGTAACCCTCCCGTCCCCCTGTCTCCCGGGCTCCCGCCCCCCTCTCTCCCCCCACATAATATCATTAAATAAAACTTAAAGGTAAAATTAAATGCAAATTTTATTTCACCTTTTTGTGAGCAGTTTACGTTTTTCAACTTTTTTATTTAGAAATACAAAGTTTGAAAAGTTCAGGTAAAAATTAGCTGCCCTCAGTCTAGCGTTAATGGTATACAATTGGGTTTCGGGGCTCAAATCAACGATCTTATCTCTTAACTCGCAATCACCGGCATCCACCGACACAAGGGGATTCCCTAAAGGTCAAGGGTCAAGATCAAAACCAGTTAGAACAAGTCAAAACGGGTTCTTGAAATCATCTTAGATACTTCATTTCACAAGTCTTGTATAATGTCTTAAAAAATCGTATTAGTCAAGATTCCTTGAGAATCATTTCAAACATTTCATGTAAGTCTTTATAACGTCCTCATAATCCTCTCATATACTTTATATAATATCCTGAACTATTAATTTGATAAATTTATACTTTTACACCGTCGTAATTGCGAAAACTGACGTTTCGGACTGTAGTTTTTCGTCGTAGTGAATGTGTGGGAGCTTGAAGACAAGACACAAAAATGATAAAAAAAAGGTTTGTCGAATTGCGTACTCGTAAAATGTCTTGAGAAAAGTGCAGGGTCAATTCTCAATCAACTACAAACGTTAGCACGAGCTTTGACAATCGTCAAGTAAACAGAATCCAGTACAAGCGTGGAAAAAAACAAGCAAGGCGCGTGGCGGGACTGCTGACCAATGGGCCAACTTAACAACTCAGGAAAAATTCTCATGTTTATAAAATCTAAAATTGAATCATAATATCCGAATCTTTAATTTCTGGACTTTTACGTTATCTGGAACTTTTTCCTTGGTCCAATGCTTAATGAATCAGAATTGACATTACTGACTAAAGGTTGGCCTGAAAACCGACTTTGGTATTCACTTTTAATTTTTTCCAGTGCTGTTTTGTTTATATTGCTGCCCAATCACTAAGTAATTGTTTACTGGGAAGCATCGTGCAACAACTTTAGATTTCATTTGTGATGAGATTGAGATATTTCATCAAAACAAACGAAAAACTGTTTTATAGATTGATAAGTTGTACACCGTAGGCGTAGTAGGAGAATTTTGGAACTGACGTTTCGGACTGTAGTCCTTCGTCGGAGTGATGTCATTCACTCCGACGAAGGACTGTAGCCGAAACATCAGTT
>JANCMA020661682.1:0-18891 GCA_024336925.2 Zoanthus solanderi
TATTTGAGAAATACAAATGGATGGATGCTGTTTTTCTGGGAAACTGGATGCTGGATGGATGGATGTTGTTTTTCTGAGGAAAAACATAAAGGGCTTTTCTATCCAGGCAACCAGAATACTATGTTCATTGATTAGGGTATTGATATTGGTGTTTCAGTGAAGGGAACTAGAAATAAAAAAGGCAAATTAAATAATCCTGGAAACATAAAGTAAATCCACATTACACATTGGTATTTAAAACTGAAGATGAACTTTTTTAGATTGGCGTTAAATGTCTCCATGGAGATAGTCCTGCATCGGCTGAGATCCGATTTTTTGCAGTACATTTTGATAAATTCACCTTGATAGTTTCTGCAGTGAAATAAGGAGACGTTAAGCAACCCTAGGAATCTATAAGTATCAGTCCATTGCGCTTTATTTACACTGTACATGTACTGAAATAACAAACGTTTTATACTAAAAAAAGATATTGTTACTTTCTTCCAGTTCCCCCAGCAACACCAGGAATATGTTCATCGAACAACACAATAGCACTCAATAATGATATCCATCTAAAACACTCTGCCGGTTCTTTTCGCTCTCCTAATTACCCAAGAAAGTTCCCTAGATCTATAAGCTGTACATGGAAGATTACCGCCCCTCTTGGCAAAAGAATCAGGCTTACCTTTAAGAAAGGAGGGTCTGTAGGGTTTAAACGCCAAGATTGTCTGTTTTGGAACATGGACTATCTCGAGTTTCGTGATGGGATCACAGCAGACAGCAGTGAGATTCGGAAGAAATATTGCGGCAACGATCTGCCTACTGTTGTATCTTCTGGACGAGAAATGAGTGTGCGGCTTTTTGCCAATTGTAAAGAGGATACCGCTGATTATGGTTTTGAAGCATATTATGAAACAGAGCTAACAGGTATTGTTACCTTGCTTAGAAAACATTAAAGTATTATTGTTAGTTTGGTTTTTAATTTGACATTTATCATGAAAAGAAGTATAATAGGCCAATTTCGATATATTAAAATTCAGTTTGGGTCCAAGGTTGAGGGGAATAAAACAAAACAATGAAATTATTCTTTCATCAATGGCCGCTGGATTTATTTTATTTTCTTTTTTCCGCTCGACTCCAAGTTGTATTTCAATATATCAAAATTGGTCTATTTAATGTTTCGCGAGAAAAGTTTGACAAAAACATGCTGGCAGCATGGCATTTTATACAGAATTTTTTGCTAATATATGGTATCACAACGGTTCTATCGGCACTGTATTGATTACCTTTTCAGCACCAAGTGGAATCAATTTTGCATTTTACAAAGACGAACGTATACTTATATTACCGTCGCTCGCGGGCTCAGGCTTGCTTCAGTCAAAGCATTTTGGTAGATTACGGTCGTACGTAGGGCTGGCAGGTAAATGTCTGGACTTCATGCGGCCGTGGTGGTTTGATCATTGGTGTTTTGTTGGCTCTTTCTTTTTCAGAAGTTTAAAGGTTTGTTTTAAAGCTGTTGTGCAATTAGAAGATCATTCAGTGGCGGAGTGTTTGCAAAAAAATTCATTGTATAAACAATTATCGAGCTGGGTAGCCATTTAGTTTGTTGGACTAGCGACTTTTGAGCAAGATTTTGCAATTTGATTCTTGGCATTCCTCTTTAGTTATTTAACATCTATTAACTTGTATCAACTCTTTTGATTGTTTTATGCTACCTTTTGATTGTTTATTTTTATTGTAACTCCTATAGATTCATTTTAGTTGAACCTGCTTTATACTAATCCATGATTAGTAGTAATATAAGTATTGCATTAATAGTACAATTCATGGAAGTGCACCGGCCGCCATACGCTAGCGGAATCCTTATTTATGAGTTCTTTTAAATACAGTTTGGAATCAAATAACACCAAAATCGGACTTTTCCTCGTGTTAATGAAACGTTGGAGGCCGATTCGCGTTGCACGTGCTGTATTAAAACCTTTCGTTCATTGTATGGCCAGCGCGTGTGTCTGTTTCTGAGCAAAACATGAAGTGGAGCATTCTCTAACTTTTAATATGCAATCTGAGCTCGCTGCATTGCATGGCGCGATACATGACTTCACGAACTTGAAGCAAGAGTTTAATAAAATATTAATAAGAATTGTATTGTAAATAATAAAATGGTATAGAACTCACAAAAAGCTGCGGTCATTTTCGGCAAAGCCTTCTTAATTATTATGCTTTATTGAAATACACCTTTCGTTATAGAATCTCGTGAATTATATATATATGTATTTTTATGAAATTGTCAGTAATAAGTATGAACCTCCTTACTTTTTGTTTCGGAACCTAATTTCAAATCATATTTCGTTTCGTTAAAGCATCAAAGAATGCCCAAGTTTCCCCTTTAGGAGCTAAAATTCATATATAGAACAGCCATGTATCATGTTTCGCATTGTGCGTGCTTGCCTTTTGTATATGGTTTCTCTCAAAAAATCCTGTTTTTGTTAAAAAACAAAAATAAAACTAACTAAATATAATAACTAAATAAAATATTCACCCAGTTGGGGACTTCACGTGAAAGTTTCAGCTCTCAATATTTTATCGAAACAGTTATAGTTCTAAAATCAGATGAGAAAACTTTATTGCTATCTTTCCTTCCTACTTAACCCTTTCAGTCCCAGTTGTATTGTTAAATTCTCCCAACTTCAGCTCATACTTTTAATTGAACAAATTTAAGAGAATTTTACTTTTTATCTTCAATAGTTTGCTTTGTTTGATCGATTCTTATTTTCTCATTACCAAATGTCTTTATTTGTATGTGATAGGTAAGGAGAAGCTGGGTGTTAATAACTTACTGGGACTGAAAGGGTTAAAGAGTTATGAATATAGTAGAATGTTCAATTTCAGAATGTAAATTTCTATAATGTTTTTTTTTTTTTTTTTCGCTCTAGGCGGCACTATTGCGCTAATTGTGGTCCTGGTGTTGTTAGTAGTAGTCGTTATTGTTGTGGTGCTGTTCTGTGTATACAAGAAAAAACAAAGAGGATCTCTTAAAAGCTCCAATGTTTCATACTCCAAGCCCCCGGATGCTTGACCGCCGTGCGCTATAGCCAGCCATCCGCTGATCATTACTTGTAAAGACTGGTGATCGACAATGGCACTGGTTGATTAGCCATGCTTCTGATTGACCGACATTCATTTCAATCAGATGTGTCTCATGTTTAGCATGTTTTCATTTAAGGAGTGTCAGCAAACCATCAAAGTCTACTTGGACCACTCACTATTGTTTTAAAGAGACAAAGTATCTCTCAGTATTGTAACAGCTGTATCCAACAGCGTTTTTTTAAATGGCTTTCAGTTTTACTTTAACTACTAATGATACCCTTGATCAGCATATACGAGCCTTTTAAACGCATCTAAAATATCAAGATTCAGAGCTAAAACAACAGTACTACTAAAATCTCATCTTCAACAGGCTTTCCATTTCCTCTTTGAAGTGTTATTTTAATTTATTCTCACCAACATTAGAACGTAGAATTTGTTTTTACTCTGCGGTCCATAAATACAATGTCAGGCTTTTTTCACCTGATAATCGGTCCTCTTTCATTAATATTCTAGATTTAATATGTTAACAAGATGATATGATATGATAATACATAATAAAGGAATAAAAAGATATAGGAAAGATTGAAAGAAGGGAGATTAAAGTTATAAATTACTGGTTGAGAAAAGGGTATATATGGCTTTAATATCGTATTTGGGGCTCTTATTATCAGTGCAGTCCGCCGCTCGGTTACCTAACTTAGAGATTTTATTGCAGATACTTTCCTCATATAATTTATTTGCATATGGTTTATTCCATTCTTAGTTTGAAAATCAAAAGATGTCAAAAGCTGAGTCGAATCGAAAAATTTAACAAGACTCACCTGTGAGGCCTAACTGAAAACTGTTTTTTCAGTCATTTCTTGATAATGTGATTCGTAGCGGTTGCTGTGACAACAAAAATTTTCAAAACGTTCACAATTTTAGTTGGCTTACTTATCTACTGACTACGCCTTGGTTCCAAGTCATTACCTACCCCTGGTACAAATATACCTACCACTGCCTACAAATATACATATATAAAGATTAGTATTTACGGAAGCTGCAGCATTATGTATATCGGAAACTTTGAATTTGAAGTACAGTTGACTGTTATCTACATAACATGAAACTTGGCTGAGAGTAACTGATATACTCTCAGGTCAATAGTATAGATGGGAACAGAACGGGACATAGTATGGAACTTTCTTGGTTCACCATTTGTCAAAGTATGCGTTTGTGAAACAGCATCTCCATATCGTACTCTTTATTTCCTATCAGAAAGATAAGTAGAAAACTAAAAGAGACTGCAATGTAAGGCCTAAGCTAAGTTACCTACTTAAGTTGATATTATGATTTAGCCGGACTATCAAAGGCTTTAGACATATCTTAGCTAATTCCTTTACGAGACAGGTGGCCCATGGAGCCGGCGATTATCTCTGATTTCTAGTGTTAAGCGTGTGAGAGTCTTTAACTCCTCCTGGACCGGACATTAACCCATCACAGGTTAGCTCCCGGCAGATGCTGTTACTGAGTCATTTACCTACCCATGGTAATGACGGTGGTCGTGGCGGAAAGGCTGAACTTTAAAATTCTTACTTCTTCAACAGCATTTGCAACTAAGTCTAGCTCCAGGCTTTCACGTGTGTTTTTCTACTAAACCCGGCGGGACTATTTTAACTGACAGGAGAAGGGGCAAGGGTGGACTGCTGTCGCCATAACCAGCTTGCTTCGGGTGGTTGGGGCTCATCAGCCAGGAATTGAAAGGCTTCCCAACTTAGCTATAGAGAAAGGAAATTCTGATTTCAAACCTTTGCTGGCCTGCGCATGCACCTATTTGTGAGCAAAACATGAACTGAAGCATTCTCTAACCTTTTAATATGAAATCTGAGCTCACTGCATTGTAATGCGCGATACATGACTCCACGAATATGAAGCAAGAGTTAAATAAAATAATTATATTGTAAATAATAGAATAGGATAGAATTAAAAAAGCTGCGGTCATTTTAAAGCCTTCTTAATTATTATACTTTATTGAAATACACCTCACCGAAATAGAATCTCTTGAATTATATGTATTTTTATCAAATTTCCAGTAATAAGTATGAACATCGTTACGTTTTATTTCGGAACCTAATTTCAAATTATATTCCGTTTCGTTAAAGCATCAAAGAATACCCAAGTTTCCCCTATATGAGCTAAAATTCATTTGTAGAACAGCCATGTATCATGCTGTCGCCATAACCAGCTTGCTTCGGGTGGATGGGGCTCACCAGCCAGGAATTGAGAGGCTTCCCATCTTAGCTATAGAGAAAGGAAATTATGATTTCAAACCTCCGCTGTCTTCGTTTTCGAAAAACGGATGTGTCGGGCGTCTTTGTGGACGGATGAAAACGGGCAGAAGCGCTCCAAAATTACACTTTTTCTTGAAAACGGATGTGTAGCGTCTTAGTTCATATGGAAAGGTGAAAACAGACGCCATGCTCACTTGCCATAACATATGAAACTACAACTTCTTTCTGGGATACTTTGATTCATGAATGGAACCTTTATTGCGGAAGAATGGGAACAAAACTATCGAATGTCTCAGAAGTCGTTTCTATTTTTCTCATCCGATCCATCCTTGTGGTCTAGCGTGGACAGCCGTAAACGATAAGGTAGATGCAAATATTTTTATGCGTTTTGAGGGGAGGTTTTCGAAAAAGCAATAGTATGGCGGACTATGGCCGAAGTCTTTTTTAGGTGTCCATATATTTTGCAGGTGCCTGCTTATCATTCTAAAACAGCTCCATTAACCTCCCATTATTTTAAGCTCCATTCCGAATCCGGCGCTTATTTTCGGTTTCTGTGCTGTTGGTCGGTCACTCGGTTAAGAAGCTGCGAATCTGACGCTCGAAACAACAGCTCCTAACTATGCCAAACTATAAAAGCTTTTCCAAGCCAAATGTCTCCTCAGAGCCGTTGCTTATCTCCGGTTTCTGTAGTATTAACGTTATATAAGCGGGTGAGAGTCGTTATATAATAGAGGCGAAACCAATTGTAGAATTGAACGCAGTTTAGATATCCTGCTGATGAACAGCAACTGTTTTGCTATTTATCTTCAGCAGCCTTTTAATTATGTCTGTTCAGATATCGGTCTGACTCTAATAGGTCTGGATACTAATGCATCGCAGGTTAGCTCCCAATAGACGCTGGTACTCATTTCTACCCCGGAAGGATACAAAACTGAGCTAGTTCAGGCGGAAAAGAACATTACGAGATTTACAAACGTGAAGATCTCGAACCCGGACCTTGTTATTGAAAGGTGAAGATCTTACTAACTTTACCAATTATATATACACCATACATCTTGTGAAGAAAGTCAAACAAATGATCTATAGTCTCGGCAGAGTTGGGGTTCGAACACAGGACCTTGTAGTTGGAAGACAAAGATCTTACAAACTGCACCAATCACATCACCTTATGAAGAAAGTCAAACAAATGATGAATAATCTCGGCAGAGCCAATGGTCGAACCCGGGACAAAACAGAGATCTTACCAACTGTGCCAATTTCGCCACCATCTTTTCAATTACAAATACAAATACATAATTTTATTGGATAATGACTTAATCATTTTATTCTAGCACAGTTTGAATTAAAGAAATATAATATTAGTTAGTTTTAAGATGCTGAAAAATATCGCATCCGGCTGCACTATAAAGAATGCCCAAAGTTAAGAACAAGCAAAAATTGAAGTTTTTTCCAACGGACAAGGGCAATATACACACTTTTTTTTTTAAGAACCAGTAAATTTTGCCGAGGCTCGTTGTTCCTACGTTTTGGGTTGCTCCCAGCCTCAATTTTGTCTTAATTTTGTTCTTATTTTTGTGAGCGGTTTGAAACGAGAAATCAGAGCAAAAAGACAAGGCATTGGAAAACAATGCTACATGATCTTATGTACTCGTGTATCATTTGGGACAATAGTAGATACAATAATAAATGGGAATAGGTGCTTTTGTGTTTTTACTGTGCACATTGGGAACGTAAATTTAAGATTCAGTAAAGTTGCAACTAGAAACAATTTCACTTTTTTCAGCCTCAGCCTGAGCTTGTTCTTAAATTGTTCTTAATTTTCGGCCAATCTGAACCTCATTGTTCTTATAAAGTTTTTCTTACAAAAAAGCGTGTACACTAATAAAGTTTTGTTGTTGCCCTACGCTATAAAGAAAACTTCATTTCTTTTAGTTAAAAATTTTGCTGGTTCTTAATAAAAAACGTGAACTAGCAATAACAAGAAATAAGTACGAACTGTTTGCAGGCACAGAAAATTAGTCCAAATTTAAATTAAAAAGATACTTTGAGAAGAAATCCATCGATTGTTATAAAAGGACTGAACATGTAGTTTTTGCAATGATAAAATGCACGTTTCTGTTCTTTTAACATATCACTAAAGCTTAATCAAAAACATAATTGTTTTGATCGTCTTCCTACATACATTTTTGCTGTTTACAAAGTTATTCGAATACAGCCGAACGGTAATCTTTTAGTTTATGAGAACAAAAATTAGGTTTTGGAATTGTCGCTGTTTTTCAGGAGATGTTAATGTAAAGACAAGATATTAATTCTTTGAAAAACATTAGTTCAACTAAATTTATGCATAGTGTACAAAAACGTGCCGCTAAACATCGCATACAATTGTAATTGAAGTTTATTTTAAAGATGTCAGTCAGATGTGATGCAAAATTATATTATCTGGTTCCAAAAAAAGTAAATAAACTCTTCCAAAATAGATTATCAAGGCAATTTCATTTGTACTACGCGTTACCCGGAATCGGTATTGGCTTTGTTTCGAGCTACTGCGATAAAAGAAAATGTTCACTTTTTGATCCACCGGTTTCTTAATAATAATAGCTCTTGAATACATAAAGTTTTTTTCTTTTCAGCGTACTTAATAACATTTATCTACAGGCGCGAGTCTATAAACTTTTAAAATAAGCAGAACTGAATAAAGTTGAAGGCGTCTCAAAAAAACTATTCAGTATAGATGCACGTCTGGTTAAATAGTCTTTGGTTTAAAATGATGGAAGTGACCCTACTGAAAAACTCGAGATAAAAATAGCTAATTACTTTCAAAAGGAGAACTACCAACATAAAACTACAGCAGTTTAGTATCCTTACTAAATAATGCGCGACTGATCTCTAGCTGAAAAGCCATCCTTAAACCTTTCTGTTCCAGTCAGCTACACCCAACTTCTCCTTACATAGCACATACAAAATGAAACATTAATTTGGTTATAAGAAAATGAAAATTGAGCAAAGAAAGAAAACTGCTGAAGATTAAAACAAAAGTTCTCTCAAACTTGTTCACTGATAAGTATAGGCTCAAGTTGGGAGAATTTAATGACACAACTGGGAATGAAACGGTTAAAGATGTCTGATCTATTGCTTTAATGATTTTTGAGAGAAAAATAGTTAAAAACCGTGTCATAATCACACTCTTTATCTTTTAAACAATGGCAGAATTACCAAATTTAGGGTACGTTTTAGACTATATGCAATAAATTAAATATGAAGCAGGAATTAACACTAAACAAAAGTTATGCTTGTTTCAGTGTCTGCATTTTTTAAGAAACAACGTAAATGATGAACTTGATATAAAATGGTTATTTTATTTTAGAAGAGCATACAAGTATTTTTGTGATTTACGATTGGGACAAAAACTTAAACCGACATACAAAGACAAATCCCACCCATCCCCCGCAAACATGATCGATGAGCAAACATGATCAATGAGCAAACAAGAGCTTGCTCGAAGAACACGTACAGAGGCTGGTAGAGTTGACACAGGTACCACAGGTAAGCAAGTTATATGCTTTACCTCCTGTTTTACAAAGCGAAGCAGATTTTTAATTTTGCCGACCCGTGCAAATGCAATTAGACAGATCGCCGTAATAAAGTGATTTCTCATACGTGCTAATTTATTGGTGCTTCTTAACAATTTTTAACCAGCTCTAGTCTACATTTCTTCAATGGCTAAATAAAGCACTAAAACCCGAAAGTATAAGAATCATACATATATCATATATATCATATATAAAGTATAAGAATATACGTAGTACATTGTCAAATCAAAGCAAGTTTGTCATTTTTACCGTGGCTTACTCGATCATTGAAACGACCTTGGAGGTATTTTGTGTCGTTCATACAAAGACGTCACAGGCTGCGTGACTTAAGAGTTAATTAAGAAGAAACCAATAATCCCTCGCTGAAAGAAAACCAATTCACTTTAATAAGCAATAAGGCAAAGTTTATCCACTCGGAATCACTCAGGATGTGGTTTCATGCGTTTTTGCCTGCTTATACACAAGCAATTTGGAACATAGATAAAGCGCTTTATCTGTCCATAATTGCCTGCGGTTTAATTTGCATATATCTCTTATTAACGAGCTTTAAACACCTTTAAACTGATCTTCTACAATTATGAAATGCACGAGCTCCTTAACTGGTAATCATCCGGCTTTAGATTTTGTTTTTCTTGCCAGTATTTTTGATTGAAGATTCTTCTTGCCTTTTTTGTACTTGATTCAGGTGAGAACTGTATTTGAGATTTCTTTCGAGGTGAGAACTGTATTTGAGATTTTTCAGGTGAGAACTGTATTTGGGATTTCTTTCGGGGCATGAAATCTTTCATGAAGGAGACGATCGTGGAGGTATCTTGTGTCTGTTCATACATAGATTTAATTTACTTATTTATGTTTTTTAAATTAAACAGCAAAGAAAACCCTCGTTGGTTTAATCCCGGAAGAAAGCTGAATTTGTGTCACGTTTTTAAAGTCTTTTATTGCCCCGACAGTTCCTGTCAGAGGCGGCTGTCGGTTTGCATTACTGCCATTTATTATCCCCTCCTGAGCAGTTGTTATAAATACCAAACAAAACAATTTTTAGCGACAATAAACTCTGGACATATCAGCGACGCATTTCAAACGGCTCATTGCTTAAAAGAAGAAACTTGTTAGTATTACCTTTTATACGGCTAGCAAGAGCAGATAAGTTTTAGCTGGTAAGTTTTGTTTTTCAAGTCTTACTTCCTAAATACTTTAATGAAACTAATCGCTTCATGCATGAAATGAAATCGTTCTCTTTGTCACGAGTTAAGACCTCTACTACGAAAAAGTGTTACTCATAAACAAAGAAAAACATAACATGCTTTTTTAAGTATTATGACATAAGTTACAAGCCCTTGACAGTACTTGAAGCTTCAAGATTTTTCAATAATTGAAACTTGGTTTTCTTTTGGAGTATTTTGATGCCACCTGTCTTTTATGAACTTTAGTTTATAACAATGCAAACACACCGTCGCAGATAAAAAGAGAACAACGGTAACAACTATAATATTAGATGAAAATTACCGAGCTACTAAACTATTTTAAAGACTTCTGGCGTTTTTATTATTTGTTTGCACAGTAATATTAATTTACGATTCTGCCAATTTCCTGAGGACCGAATTCGCTCGAAGTTCTTATAATAAACCTGATTGCGCTCTTTATTTAAAACTCACAATTTTGAAAATAGACATTTACAAGAGGTAGACAACAAATCTTAGAAATGAAAAGATTTTAGCTTATTATTAATCGATAGTTTTCTGGTTCTGAAAGTCGTTTGCATGTTTTAAAGACATTTGTTGAAAAGAACCTAAGTCTAATCAAATGAAGCTCAAATTTGACCAGATTTCTTGTACAACGCATCGACTGCTGAATGTGAAACAACGGAGACTTCAAAACTGTGCATCTGCTTTGCTGGTTATCAAACTGTAAACATTTTCAAAACAAGCACTGGTAAAACGAAAACAGCATACTAACTGCACAAGTTACTAAGAGCAACATGACAACTGACTATCTTACAAGGATGCAAATGCATGTACGTTTTCAGTTTGAAAAATTTGATTAGGAGAGCCCAGTTCTAAGAAAACAATTTATTTTTATGCCACTCAGCTCAAAATGTCCATTCTCAGTAATAAGTTAAAAGTCCGAGGCGGTTGTCAAACAAAGTTGGGTTGTCGAACAATATCTGAAGTACTTTTGTTCTCGCGTTAATTTAAACTCAGTAGAACATAAATTTTACTGTACAACATCGTGATTAGGCGTAAGAAAAAAGAGCAGAAACCATCTTTCAAGCTCATCAAAAAAAGAGCATCTAAGTTTTTTTTAAGAAATCAAATTAGCATTCAGCTGTTGGCGTTAAGTCTATGATAGATAAGTTGTTGCCTTTAGACACCCATTGCTGTTTTATAGCTTAACTTTATCTTTTAAGAAAAAAACCTGAGTGCTGATAATATTCCTCAAGTTGTATACATCCGAAGATCGATGAAATACTTCACTTGAGTCAAAGTTAATTTTATTTGACTTTGTTATTTTCAGGGAACGGTGTTAGTCGAAGAAATAAGGTTCTTTCACAACTTTCATTATCTTTTGAGTAGTTCATGTGAAAGTATTAAGGTTGATTAAAGGTAATTAGCGCCAAAACCCAAAAACGTTTGAAAGCGCTGCTACTAGCCGACACTGTGTAAATACTTGATTAATCTTGTTGTGTAAAACGAAGATCTAAGATTGAAACTTACAAGAAAAACATGCGAACCCAATATTCTGGCTTATCTTTAAATTTCTAATTTCAATTTTAGGATTCTTGGTGTTTACAAATGGGTTCATCTGTTTTCTCAATTGAAAACATTTTGAAAGATTCGCCCCAACCGAATTCCTTCGGCCCAGTCCCCAACGTTGAGGCTCTCTGCCTGGCAGAAAAGATGGCGGGTAAGGCCTTTATGTGTGATTAATAACATCCGCTGTTTTAGTGTCGCACCTGCATATCTGTCTTATCTATTGACATGCAAATCAAACAATAAGTTGACTTGTTTGTCTAACAAAACAGATTTACAGTACAAGAATAAAAGAAAAGGTCAACAAAGTTTTAATATCTATAAAGATTGATCATCAAAGCTACACGAAATTCTTCTTGTTTTGTTTTCTTTAACTTTAAAATTGCAAGGGCAACTTCGTGGTTGGCACTGAAAGATTTCTTTTTTTTTTTCAGCCAGAAGTTTTCGGGTTCGAATTCAGGTTCTGTCGAGATTTGAACATTTGTATGACTATCTCTACCGCCAAAAGTGACTTCCATGCTTACATGGCCGGTAAAAATGATTAAAATATTCTGCTTAGTGCTAAACTGTAACGGATTAGTATTACAGGGAGAGTCAATGACTCTCATTCGCTATTACTGAACATGAGCCAACACACAGCCGACTCACAAATGGCCTCAATTTTGCATGTTCATGTGCGTAGGTTTTTACTAACTGCGCCAGCCACGTCATCTTTCGAGACAATGATTAAATATTTTTAAAACCTTGAACGGCTCAAATTAGGCCACGCGAAATTGCCTGAAAAATAAAAAATAAAAAATGAATAAAACCAAAAGTGTTGTTAAGTTCGTTAAAAACTTTATAAATTTATTTTTCATCAAAACAAATCACAGTTCAGTCTGTTATTCTAGAAACAAAAACATTACATTCCTTTGTGTTCTCTTTCATAATTTAGATGATTTCTATTTCAACAGACTTGATACTTAAACTGAGCAGCATGGATGGACGCAAGATAAGGCGAACACGAACCACGTTTAACCAGTTTCAGTTAGACACACTTGAGAGAGCATTCACAAAGACGCATTACCCGGATGTACTAACGAGAGAGCATCTAGCTGTGTACACAAACCTACCCGAGTCAAGGATCCAGGTCTGTAAATACGAGCTAGTAACATAATTAGTGGCATTCATCAGGCAGTGCTTAGAACGGACCTATGATATAGAAAAAATAATGAGAAACCATTTTGAATAACTGGGCAGGATACATTTCTTAGGCTAAGGCAGACTTTGTGTAGTTCTTTGTTTTTCGGTTTCGGACAAGACTGATCATTATTATGTTAATACCGATATTGATGTTAAATGAAACATTTATCTTTTAATATATAAATGCTAACTCAGCTTTCTATCCTTCCGGGGTAGGTAAACGAGTACCAGCGCCTCCTGGGGACTAACCTGCGATGGATTAGTGTCCCATTCAAAGGGGGGTCAAAGACTCATCCGCTTAACAATACAGAAACCGGAGATAAGCGCCGGCTAGCGCTCCACGGGCCACTTGGCTTGTAAAGGATTTAGCTTTAGTTTTGATATATAAATGTGACTCTTTTTTGCTGGATTTTTTTTTTTGGTTTAGATTAGTTGTCTCCTCCAACCTATAGTAACCCGGATCACTTTGCTAATAGTCCGTCTCTTGAAAAGTAAAACCAGCTACAAATGTAGCCTTTGTGTTTGATGTTGGTAGCCTAGAAAACAATAAAAATCTAATGTCAAGGTAACAGCGACAAATTTAAAACTTGACGGTTTATTTTCATCGGCGTCACATACGCCATCATTAGTGTAATAGGAAACTGAAACCGAAATTTATTTTTTGATATGTTCAAGCGATTATCTTTGAAAGTCCGAAAATGTTGATTTTAAAGCGACCCACTAATCTGTATTTTGAATAATTAGTACAAAAAGGGCTAGTAAAACCTGTTGCATTTTTATCGCGGGCTCAGAACAGTTGCCTCTGATGTCACAACGTCAAATCAAAAGTTTTCGCCATGTTTATCGCTGGCATTTTTAGAGAAATTATCAAGTAGAGATGTTATTTTTATTTAAAAAGCTATATCGTTTTAATAACCACTTCACAAAAGGCTTAAAAGTTCGTCAAAAAGAATGGACAGGGGTATTTTGACATTGTGACGTCGCATGCACTATCAACCTCGTTAGATCGCGGGCGCAGGCATGATGTCTCTCTTAGTCAAATGCTAGCACATTTAGTTTTACGCACACAGAGCGAGGAATCATTATAAAAAAAACACATCAGTTCTGAATCCGGAACAGATGTAGTTCAACATATATATCAAAAACTAATTTGGGGGTTCAGCCTCCCCTTAAGATGGTTTTAAAAGCCTAAAAGCACAAACAAATGAACGTCTCACAGTAAATATGCTGCCTACTTTAAATGTATTGAATTGCCAAATTTAGCTGATACTGAGCGAATGCTTAATGGCGTATCCAGGGGGATGGGGGATGGGGTTCCAAATCATCAAAATCTGTTTGGTCAGTGATATATATCGCGATGAGGTCGCTCTAAAAATTGACACAGTTAAGAATCACTTCCTTCCGTTTCAAGTTAAAAAGCGATACCAGGAGGCAAAAATCTTTTTTCAATGATTTATTGCTTTAAAGACTAAAATGTGCATGTTATAGAGTTGCACACCTTAGAATTTCCAAGTTTTATTGACCAGCAGGAATATTGGCAAGGTGTGAGGGGGAGGGGGGGGAGGAGGGGGGGTTCCGGAACCCCTGGAATCCCCTGGCTACGCCTCTGATGCTAGAGGCAATGGACAGGTCCTTCGACCTTAGTAGGCCTAAACAGTATGGCAAAGCTAACAAACAGACTCACATAAAATTAGTAATAATAAAAGCGTGATGCTTGTGGCTTAAACAATGTAAAATACAGCCGTATACGTGCTATATGCGCTAGTGGCTAACTTGAAACGATTTCACTAGAATGAGCACTAAGGCCACATGAATAGCGAGCATTACCACTTAAATTTACCAAAAAAGAAAATGAATGTAAGACTAAATACTGAAAACAATACTGAATGTTAGCAGCGATGGACAGCTCTTTGGGGTTTTTTAGGCCTCATCAGCATAGCATAGCTGATAAAAGTGCTTGGATTACCACGTGGCTTATCCTTAATTATGGTCGATTTCAGGGTCTCTTTCTTTTATGGCGGATGTAAGGGTTGATGATCACTACCAATGTTGCCTTAGTGTCTTTTTAGTTGCTGCAAGTACTTAATGCAACGCATTTTCTTTTCCGTCGCATCCCACATGTTCTTTATTGTTTCGACTCCAGGCTACTGCAACTTCAGCATACATATCTGTCTGACACCTTTTGCTCAAAATGCTGTAAAATCCTACCATTTGGTTCTAAAAAAAGTATTAGACATAATCCGCATGGCACAGCTATAAAACAGACCGAGGGTCCCACACGATTTATTGTTTCTTTATCGTATTTTTGGGTTTCACTAAGTCCCACAAGGGATATAGCACAATGGCAGATGGAGATCAAATAATGAGACTCAAACTAGATTCTAATGAGATTCTTTTCTATAACTGACCACCATGTGCGCTGAACTGGAGCCTTATGAAACCCACCAATAGATTTCAGACTCAGCACCGATATCAGGTATGGTGGGCTTAATGGTTAATGCCCGCCACCATTGTGGCTGGCTTAGTCTCTAGCAAACAAACTCCATTTATTATTATGAATATTTAACTTTTAATTTTTTGTTCTCAAATTAAAATTTTCTCCAACTTGAATTAGTTTTGTATAAAAAATCCTTATGCATTTTCCTTGTACCAATTAGCACTCTCTCCGCTATAAGTCAAGTCTTTTTTCTTTTTAACATAGCATGATTGTCCATAAAAAATTACTCTAATACGTTTTCAGAAATATGTTATTTTTATTTTCATCGTTTTAAAATAGTAAAAAAAAAAAGAATTCTATGCAAAACACTCTCCTGAGTTATGGTACAAATCTACCCTTTATAATGATTGGAGTTATCGAAAACTGAATTTTCAAATTTTTCCTTACCTTGTAACAATATAGGTCTGGTTTAAAAACAGACGTGCGAAGGAAAGGAAATTAAAAGCGACTGAGCAACGTGAGGCAGAGGGAACTACTAGTGGAAATGAAAATGAAAAAGGAAAACCAAGATCCAAAGCGTGTTTACTTAGCGCGTGCTGCAGTGAAAACAGGGACAAAAATCAAGACCTGGAGAGCACCAGCAAAGAAAGTAAACCTTCTTCGTACATTGAACTTGGAACAGATAAACAGTTTGTGTTGCCGCTATATCCTCAGATTACTTACCCAACCTGGTACACGGATTTACACCAGCTCGACCCAAGGCTACTCTCACTTCAATATAAATGTGTGCCTGACACATTCTTGTATCCTACTAGCCAGTACCACCTGTATAACTCTTCAGTGTATCATTCACAATTTCGGTATTAGACTTCAAGTTTTAATTCAAAACTGTTTTATTTGTAGCTGAGTATTTAACAATTAGACCTCGAGGACAAATGGACTACGAGTCATTAGCCAATGAGGCCGTTGGCCGAATGGGCTATTCAAACTCTTAGTCCATAAGGCCGAGAGGTCTAATTGTTTTAGTATAAACTTACTAATCGGTCAAAAAGGATGTACAAATTAAAATAACGATGAAATCCTCTGATATTATAGCAAAACGGGGCTCATTACTATTTTGATCCGCCATCTTTTTTCTACTAGTAGGCTATCACAAATAGACCTCTAGTAGGGTAGCCAATCAGAATGCAGGATGCGTTTTAGACCGTTAGTAGGTTTATATTAACAATAGATATGCCTCAAACAACAATCTTTATACCAAAAATAAAAACAAACATTGGGAAACAAACTATTAGATTTGTGGAAAGAAATTTCGTATAACCTAAAGCAAATCACAAGCTCTTTTACGTTCAAAAAGAAACTACTTACGCAAACCGAAATATCCTCCACCAATTAACATGTAGTAACAGAAACACTTAGATAATATTGTACGACTTATTCGTTTTAATAATTTAATATTTTAATAATAATAATAATGATAATAATAATAATTGGTAATCTTTTCAAGTCTCATGTAAATACTGTCAGGGTACTGTCATCCCAAGTATTGTAATATATTTCATATCCTTTTTTTTATTTTTTGCTCTTGCCAAAATGGAACATTATATATCATCTAACATGAAAGCCTGTGGTAAGTTTAGGCACTAAGCATTCAGTTATATTAAGAAATATAACAAGCAATTAAATGTAACTTACTATAATCATTAATTTATTTACTTGTATTTAAAAATGGGCTCTCACTTGGAAACCTGAGGGCAAACGAAAGAGAGGAAGGCCAAGAGAAACCTGGAGAAGGACAACTGAGAAAGACACACGAGATGGGGTGGCCGAGCTGGAGGGCAGCACAGGAAGCCACCAGGGACAGGCCAAGGTGGAGAGATCTGTGCCTCGCCTTATTCTCCTCGAGGAGGGAAGAGGATAGATGACATGAAAAATATGAGTACAAATAAACATGTATTGCATTGCAATGCATTGCATTGCATTGCATTGTATTGGATTGTATAGTACTTGCGATGTTGTCAAAAACGTTGCCGGTATTTACCCGTATGAAATTTGACTTACTATATATAGCTCTTTTTCGTTTTCAGTGTTTGTGTATCCATGCAATTAAAAACAATTTCTTAATACTGCAACAAGCTATTATTTTACAAGGTTTTGGAAATAACAAGCTTGTACAGTCTTAATTTCTTGAGTTGAAACAAAAACATTTTAAAACTAAGAGAGTCCAAACCTTTGAAAAACTGAGAACAATATGAATTAAAGCTTTAAAACAAACGTTTTTGACTAATGAATCATCTAAACGAGCGTAACGACGCATTCACAGAGATAAAAGATATCTCTATAAATTCGTTGTTACCCAACAGTTCCAATTAACCTGAAAACGACTTCATACTTTTTAAAACCCTTTAAAACTTTTATATCATTAAACCTCAATCTAACGGTTCTGCTACAATCAAAGCATGTGACTGAATTAAAATTTTGGACAATCTTCAGCGAAGTTATTTACTCAACCGATTGTCTTAAAATAACAACACCGTGAATCCGTGCAGAAGAAACAGAATAAAAAGGCTTCTGATTAGCTAGAAATATTTGAAAACTTCATCGTTTTTTTTTATTGGTTCATACTTTTGCGTTCTCTCAATGAAGAAAAAGCCATTAGATGCTAATCACATAATAAAAAGTTTTTTAAACGTCAACAAAAAAAAATTACTCGCTCTGTTGCTATTTTAACTCTGCTAACGGCATTATTTTCTCATATCAAAAGCAATCAAGATGAGTGTTAAAAACTTTGTGCTTAAAAATGGTGTATATTTGTCAAAAGTTTCTTTAAAACTCACAAAGTTTTGATGAAAATAAAATATAGGATAACTATACAAACTACGCCGAGATTTTTCTCTGGGCAACATTCGCACCGGAGAAAAAAAAGTATTTTATATTGAGCGGGACTAAAAACCCGATTGTCCTGGTTCTCTAGTCAGACATGCCAACCAGTACATCATCTGGTACTATATACCGGATACTGTACGGACAACGTAGCAGATTACTAAATTGCTGATGCAATCGGCGTAACGGATCCCACGGACCGAATATTTAGTAGATTTTCAGGATCGCAAAGCCAATATCAGTGGTCCACGTTTTCTGCGTTGGATTGGAATAATCAGTAAAAGGTTTTGGTTTTTAATTATTACAAAAACATAATTTAAGATGAAATGATTCGGAAACAGATGGTCAAAGTTTTCTCAAGGACATTATGGCTTTTTACAACAGACTGAATGTTAAAATTGTCTTCCTACATGTTGCTACATCCCTAATTTCAGGGTCGACCAATGTGCTGGTAACTTAGCCGGCCAATATTTTATAGTTTTGTACCGCAAGCAAGGCTAATATAATAAATGGTCCACGTTTTCTGCGTTGAATGTGAACAATCAATAAAGTTTTTGGTTTTCAATTATTACTAAAACACAATTTAATTCATCAAAAACGTACAGTGGTCACAGCCACTCAGATAGAGTGAAACGAGTGCTGAAACAAAACAACATCAAAACTGTTTTCAAGCCTATGACAACACTAGCTTCTATTTTCAAAAAGCCGAAGGA
>JANCMA020661786.1:0-18872 GCA_024336925.2 Zoanthus solanderi
TGACGTGAAACAGAACTTTTAATATAACATTCCACTCTGTCACACAAACCATGCCTCCCTTCCCCTTTCCGGGATACATCCTTCACAACCATCTCAACAGCGGTAATCATATTACAGATTTAACACTGGCGATTACTGAACTAAATAAAAAAATAGTCCAAGATTTAATGTTCTGATAAACGAGATATAACTCTAAAAATTAAGAAAGAGACAGAAACAGAGACAGACTTATAGTATCTGTGTATAGTTTTTCCATTTTTCTAAAATATGAGTTAAAACTTGAAATTATAACATATACTTACGCGCCATCATGTTTTCCCAAAACTCCTTTTCAAGCAGCTTCGCTCTCAGTTCTTCGCGGTGAGACCGGAAGCAAGTAGACCTTTCAGCCAACTAATAAGTTTTACACCGTGTAGACAACACAATTTTCCTGAGGTATTTCTGAGGATTACTTTGGAACAAAACTTGAACACTACACCATAAAAAGCAAATATATATTTTTAAAAACTGACCAATGTCAATTTGCGGGGGATGGGATGAGTATTTCAACCGTCACCAGAATGCTGTAGTAGGCTGGTAGCATGTCTAGGAGAAACACGTGACAGCACTCGAAGTTTGGAGGAGGAGTCATGGGCAAGGTTAACATGTTTCTTTGTTTTTATCAGCTCATTTTAACTGAATTAGAATCTCTCTAGCTAGTGTTTTTAAATTATTTCGCCACTTTTCCTGGGACTCCCCGGGAGTACGTGGTGCAGGCTGATTTGACTGTTTTATTTGGTGTTCACTATGAAGGCTTAATTAATTATTGCAAATGCTTTGTTCATTTGGGTTTCAATGCGCTCAGCACAGGTAAAAGATGTTTTCGATGTTTGGAGTTAGAAGTTGTGAGGAATTCCCTATATTTGATAAATACATTAAAAATAATTATGTATCTGAAAATGCAAACTAGACTGTTTAATTTGGTAAAGACCTTTAACTTATTTTAAGAGGATTCTACTTTTAAAATGCATTCTTTCTCTATGGTAAATCTATTCAAACAGCAAGCGCCAAATATTTCACCTAAATGCATGTACCAGTTAACGAACACGCCCTGTTCCGCCATAGGAGAGGTAAAGCGGACAAGGGGAAACTTAGCTATTATAAGTTGTTGTCAATTATTTCATGAATTAGTGTTTTTAGTATTTCTGTTGAATGCTATCAAAAGGCCTCACAAACTATTAAGAAATCTTTTAGAAGGGAAGTAGTTGAAACACCGTTATTATATTAGAGCCACAATTCATTTTACGAGTTGCATAAACGATATTGTAATCTAAACTAGAATCTGGCTTTTTGATTTATTTCTGTTGTATAATCGTTTCTTATTCAAACTAGTATATAAAAGGCTTGTGCGGTCTCCAATGAAATTGTTTAGTTTCTTCCTCGCCTATGCTATACTATGAAGACTGCGTTCTGAAAAGGAGCTCTGAAAAGCTTAGACTCTTCTATTACAACCGGCATAACATTTTTACAACCACTTAGTGATCTCCTGGATCTCTATTTCATAACACAATTAAATTTGTGTCAAGGTTCTTAATGAAAAATTTAACATCTTAATAAAAAATTTAGCATTTGCCATTATCTCAAACTGAAATTCTGAAAATAACATGAACACATTTTCCTCTCTAAACTAGCGGTTTTTACAGCGCTAGCGTGTGAGGGGCGTAACTGAAACAAGCCATGCGTTGGTTCTTACACATTTATATAACTTTTTACTCTCTAGTAGAAATCAAACTACATCGAAATAAAAGCTATTAGTATGAATAATATTTTTGTTAATCATTTGGTTTGGGTGGCCTCTATCGGTTTCAAATTGTCACGAAGAGACAAAACATTTTTCAAATTAGCGGCTCTATTACGAGTCTCAGATTAATAGTAAAAACTGGTGGTAAAACCACAACTATCCGAACTACTTAAGAAAAGTTCATTATTTAGTAGTGGAATATTTAATAACATTTGAGTGAATTCCTGTTAGAGACAAGATCGCTTCTGCCGTGCTTTTCAGACAAGTAAGTGATAGGTTATGAAAGATCAAAACAAAACAACCCAAAAGTTTAGCAAGCAGGTATTAGCCGTATTATTCGTTTATAGGCACTGAAAAAGCACACTCCTCTGACTCTTGTATGGCTAAGTAAAAATAGACGAATTAATTTGTCAAATGATTTAAAAAAGACCCTGTCAACACTTAGGAGCTCTTGACAATTTGTGAGTCGGCTCAATTTCACCTCGCTTTCTTATTAATGGGAGAATAGAACAATCTCTAAACCATAAACAGGAGAATGCTGCGTCAGTGTTTCTAGTTATACAGAAACAGTTTTCTAAACTGGTAACTTTACACCGTAGTTAAAAGAATTTTAGAGCTGACTTTTCAGACTGCGTTCATTAACTCCGACGAAGGACTACAGTCCGAAACGTAAGTTATAAAATTCTTTTCATTACGGTGTATAAGTTATCAACTTATAAAACTCTAAACCAGAATAACTCGAATTTAATAGCAGTGCAAGTCAAACAAAATAATTGTAATAACTCAGTCTACACGGTTATGTACTCCGTGTGTGATTTTAACTCCAATCCACATGTGGCCCATTTTGAATAAGAAAAATTCATCAGTATCTAATAAACAGAACAATACATGGCCGCTTGAAGATAAGAATTTTATCTTCGAATGCTGAAAATGTCTCTCACTCGCTCGCTTCGCTCACTTGTAACAGATATTTACAGCAATGGAAGATAAAATTTGTATCCCCAAGCGGCCATGTAATATCGTCTGTTTCTAGCCCTGACAAGTGTTTAGTGGCTTTTTTCTGGCAAGTTCACCGTCTCAGTTTTACAGACCAATAAAATTCAGAATGTCATTGAGTTAAGTTTTTTTATGACAGCATGACATCAAAGTTTCTATTTGTTCTTCTTTTCTTAAAATAAATCTTTATGTTTGCCTTTATTTTTCTAAAACAAAGTACGGCGGGTTTCTCGCGCTGATGTTGTTTGCGCCATGTTTACTAATCGAATAAGCTGCGATACTTTCTGTCTCCTTGTCAGTTTGAAACTATCTGCAGGTATTTTAAGAGTTTCAAAAGATATAAAATCTATCTTGCCTCAAACTGTAACCTTTTTTTCTTCTTTGTTTTAAGAGATTATTGGGAAGCCATGGCTGCATCATTGTTGGAAATAATTTTGTACGTATGCATAATCACAACGACTACAGCACATGAAAGAGTCCCTTCTTTGGCGGTTGATCAACTATCAGGATCAGGATCCGGAAGTCAACAGTCTAGTTATGAACCAGTAGAATCCAGAACCGGAAGCAAAGTTGCTGCACACGGCCACTCAGCACAAGGTGATGATAAGCACATGAAAGGAAAGAAACAAACACCAGCAACTCGACAGGATGGCGGAAGTTGGCCTGAGACAGAAACGGAACCTGAAGAGCCTGGGCCTCCACCACCAACAGGAAACGGAAATCAACCAGTCACAAATTCTCCATTTCCACCAGAAGAAACCGGAAGCGGAAATGAACCAGAAACGTATCCTCCTCCGCCTACTGGCAGTGAACCTCAGCCAAATAACTACCCTGTCCCATCTGGAGGAACCGGAAGTGAAGTTCAGAGTATTACCTATCCCCCGATAAAAGTGACTGGAAATGGAACCCAACCAATGACTGCTCCGCCAATACAAGGTACAAAAAACTAGATTTATTTATAATGTCTCACTGTAGCTCTAATCGTATCATTTTCATGGATTTCAATAGAGAACGTTAAGACTACACCCTATCTCTAGACGGCTTAATTTAAAAATTCCTTAAGTCCTTAATTTCTAGATTTCTATATTTCGGAATACACATTAATTTTTCTAAATCGGTCTTTACAAGTTATTTTGAGAAACGTTAACGAGTAAGGCAATTGTGCATGATCAACTTGTAACTCACTGTTTAAACAACTGTGTTCAGATGTCTGTTAAAAACTTGTTATTTCAATACTAAATATAGGTAAAACTTTTATATAAGAACTATTTCAGTTAAGAATATGACTGTTTTACACTCGCCAATGTGCACTATATCATGTAAATCACATTCAAAACCTTTATGAAATAAACGAAATCTATTACTCTGTGACTGATGCAAATTTTGACGTATTAGTATTTCACATATTAAATTTGATCAGATTTTATTCCTCGTCTCAAAAGGTAAAAGGTTGTCTATTCTAACAGTGCTAAATTTGTGTCTGTTGTTGTTTCATAGGTCGGCCACAAGCGTTTGCATTATGCAAAGCACCATGTAACCAGTACTCAGTTGCCATAAGGGTTGAGAGAGAAAGAACAATTCTTAGTGCATACAGATTTACCCGACTTCAAAGTCGTCCAATGACACCTATTGATGTAACAGACTTGCTGGCAGGCCAAGAAACGTTTCTGACTCCTGGAATGTTTAATTCTGTGGTTCTTCAATCCCCCTCTACTGTTGTGCAATACCTTTCACCGCTTATTCACATCGCTTTTAAATTGATTCCAAGAGAATACATAGCAACTACACCTCTGTTTTTCTATATTCCAAGCTATTTAAGATCAATAGATGCCGAGAGAGCGTCTTTGGTAGCAAGGGAAGCGATTCATTATCTTGAAGACAAATATCAAGTACCATTCCTGTTTACCAAAATGGGTTTCGCCACAAAGCAGTCTGCTTCATCTTGGGTCACCCTTAACTTTCTTAGAGGCGCCTTAAGAAAACCAAAAGATACCTCAGATTACCCAATGATTGTCAAGCCTCACTCAAAGAAACCGAGGACTGTCGGGATTCTCAACATCAATGCAGATTTAAGGGTTGTAATGTCATTCAACAAAATAATCATTGATTCCAATGTAACAGATCTCATTCGTGTTTCAGATAATGTTTTTGCTCTTGTTGCAGATGAGTCCCCTGCCGATCTGCCAAACATGTTGCTGAACTACGTAATGGCACTGAATAATGGCTCCAACGATGAAATCATTGTGAGTCCTTGCCACCATAAACGTTTTGAAAAACGAATCCGCTTTCAGCTTATCCCAAAGCTGTTTGTTGGAAGTGGTAACAAAAAAAGATGCCGAGAAATTTTAAAGGAAGTAATCCCACATTTCATGTCAAGGCACATACAAATGTATAAAGGACGTCTCTACACATTTTTAACTACTGTGGAATCCTTACAAGAAGCAGGATGCTCTTCGTGTGATGCAAACATGAAGTACATCACTCCTGGTCTAATTGTGAAGACTGCACAAGAGTTCTGCGAATCAAGCTACGATAATGTATACGCATGCGTGCAGAGCAGTATTCTCATTGAGGGTTTAACTCGCCGTTACGGGTTAAGGGAAAACAGGCGCATCCGGGTTCTTCAGAATGTTTCTGGTGTTGATCTGGAATGGAGTCTCGGTGCAATATTGATCTCTTTAGGGCTACTTGAAAGTGAAGTTTAGGTGAACTTGCATTGCAATAAGGAATGACGACAAGCAGAACTTAAACCTTAATCTTTTACCACTGGTAGAAAACTGAACGAGAATATTGAAATTCACCGTCCCCTTGGACCTTTACTTTAGGATTAAAAATGACAAGGAATGAAACCAATTTTAAAGCTGTACATTTGTCTTAAGCACTAAGTATTTTAGTCGTTTGAAAAAGACTTTCAGAACATGCAATATTACTGAAAACAAATTACGCTACCCGTGTTTGTTTTTAGGGCGGAGTCGTTGGCGCAGTTGGTGGGGTCCAGATCACCGCCTTCCTGCCTGTCAGCCCAGAGTTTTTAAACACCCTTATTTTTTTTTTCTCATTTTCTATTTGATAACCCGTTTCAATTGATTATCACCTATTTTCAAATGTGTTTGTGTTGCTAGCTGTTTTCTTAAATTAATTCATAAGAGTTAAATGAATAAATAAATTGAAATCCATTGGCATTAGGAGAATGTAACAGTGGTGTGTTAAAAGTTTCCCGTCACATAATTGATTTTCAGATCTGTTCTTTCAATGTTAACTTATTGTATATTTTAAAGTGATTTATAGCAAGGTATAAAAATTAGTTACGCAATTTTGAGTGGTATATCAGGAAGTTATTCCACTTGTTATAGAGGTTACAACTAATGACCGTTTTAGAAAAGATCTTGCCGAGTTTGAACGCAACGTATAAGTAGACACGAGACACAGCGGTGCACCGCAGTTTCGAATCCAGTTGGAGCAGATAGGATGGTTTTGGTTAAATTAACAATAAATTAGTGGGTGGTCGTTTAGTCGCCTGGTTTGAAATTGTTGACGTGGAACATACATGACCACAATAACGGATGTTTACAGAAGTTACAGGCTTTATATAATTTGTAGCATTCGATTTAGTATACAACTTTATTACCTATCGAGGTTACTCGACTATTTAAAATAAAGGTAAAATTTCCGTATTGGGGTGTACTATTGTTAAGTCATACGAACTAAACCTTACCCAGACCCTAGCTTCTATAGTGAAATACGCGATGAAACTGCATGCATAAATAAGTACACCCCAGTACGGAAATTATCCCAAAATAAATCAACTTGATTGAGCTATAGTGTTCGAGAGTACGAAACTGTTTATCTCCAGTTTGTGTAAGGGCTCGCGGCATAACAGCGAATGTTACCTTTTCCGGCAAAGCATCTTGCTTAAACTCATCCAATGGGAAAAAAATGGCTATTTTACCATAATTTAATCAAGTTTTAATTAAGTGTCGCATCTTCAGGCTATTTATGTTACAAGTTGGGGCCTGTTCAAGTTTTTTTATGCAATGGTGCACGCTTCAACAAAGTCAGTTCGATTCACGTAATTGCTATGCAAAACATCACTGAACCGTTTCTGTCTAATGAGGTCTTGTTGTTTCCCACACTGAAGAGTGTCTTCTTCCCATGCACTTGAGAAACTTCGCATTTTTTCATGGGGACGTGCATTGCATTTGGCAATAACAAAACATGAGCCGGCATCTGTAAAACTACGTAACTTTTTGTGGTTAAGCTATCGTAAGACCTTTCCTGCCACCGCTGACCCATTAATTGCCACAAAGAATTGATCTATGTTGTCTGGCAGCATTTTCAGAAACCTGCAGTGAAATTTTCCCTCGCAGCACAAGCACTTTTTAAAAAAAACAATAACCAGTATAAGAATGATGCTGATTGGGGCTCAAAGTTGGTATGGAATGTTTTCAGTAGTCAGGCACCAGAGTGAACCAGAGAGTTTTGTACAAGTAAAAAAAGAAATAGAACAGAAAAAATAATAGAATAAAAACTTTTTTCAGGTTACAACTATTCTTAAGTTGCTGAAAAGTGTATTTTGTCCATTTTGTTTGTCGCCTTAGTAGGAAGTTTTGCAAGACCTACTTTCAGTTTCATTGAATTTGCACGCAGTAGAACCGATGTCTAGTAAGCTTTTTGCACTCAAGATAAAATCAAAAGAAGTCGCATGTTTTTTTTTAGAGGTAGAAAATGTACTAGAAATTTCAATACAAAGTCCGTTAAAAATCTTTTTACTTCTTTTAAAACAATAAAGCCGGCATTGTTGAAGCGATATAATGCAAAGAACGGTGTGGATATGGTAAAATAAAATGAGGTTGCATGTTTTAAAGTACAATCCATCTTTGATTAAGTAGCGGTACTTGAACACATTGTAAGACTATTATACTCAAAGAGATTAGGTCAAAATCTATGTGGCAGTGGACGCCAAAAATTGTCGTTTATATCTCGAATACAAGATAAGGCCACTTAATGACTTATGCTAGTTCACTTTCTTTTGCAAGAGTCATGTACTGCCATATCTACTGTTTGCGAATATCCAACCTACTTATCACAAATGACAACCTTTGATCAGCACTTGAGTTCGCGTTTTTAAAATCTTAGTTTTACTATTTTATATGATCTTAGCCATTTTGCTAAACTGTATTTCCGCAAAGACTACAGAAAACGTTTATAAATTTCAATATAAAAACAATATATTTTTGTGGTTTGATAATTTGTAGTTGCATGCGATGTATTCAACTATTCGGGTTTTTCTTTTAGTCAGGACACAAAAGGTCAATGCTTTTGAAACCTGTTCAATATGTACGTGATCGCAATGCGCTCTCGCCCATAGAAAGTTAATGCTCGATTGGTTAGGTTAACCTGAGCTTAACCCAAACTGATATTTCTTTACTTGCAAATTAGCTTGAGGGCATGTCGAGATTACACTCGCTAAATTTTTATTCAGCAATAAGAATTTACTTGAAAGTGCAGTTTGAAAAGCAAAGCAATTGCACTTTGTCTTTGACAATAAAGAGGTTAATTAACGTTAACGGCTAGCTGATTTTGTTTTTTTGCTCTAAAATGTTGCATTCTAATTAACTTTGGCGTTTATGTAAGCCACGGCCTTAAAAACAGACAACACACCTGTTGCTGTTCGTGCTTTGAAAAAAACTTTCAACAGAAATTTATCAATCTTTAAGACTCTGATTTCAGACAGCAAATCAGAACTGCTAGTCTTTTGGCTCTGCAGCAACTCCGTTTGTCCTCTTGTAAACAAGATATCAACGGGTTGTTGTTCTCGACTGAACACCGGTACGGAACCGAACATTTTAATATTCACCTGTTGAGCACAATGGATTTCACGCGGTATGATGCACAGTTGAATTCATAAACAAAGAACAATGTTGTTAACAAACAAATCGACATTCGATCCAGCGAAACTGTCTAAAATATTTTTCTCTTCCAAATCTCTCTCCTCTGGGTCCACTGCTTTCCAATTGTTCCTATTGCTGACGTGACTAGTACACAATAGATTTTCTATCAATCAAAATATGAACAGTGACGCCATGAATGATGAGTCGCGGTTCACTTCTCCGAGCAAGTGCGAAAGAGACTGAGTTTGTTAGAGGTTTTTAATAAAGCTAAGTCTCGTCTTAAAGATTTTCAGTTTTGTACTGAAAGATTTGACTTTGAGACTTTTTAAAGGGTGATCAGCTGACAAGTGAGCTTCCCGAGAAAATACTTAATTTGGAGAACATTTTGGTTTTTTAATTTTTGTTGGTTATAACACTATGTAACATCTCACGCTACAAACAAACTGGCCTCGAATACATGGACATCTTGACTAAAAGTCATTGCACAGTTTCTGAGAACTTTTTTCCTAATTTTTGGATTTGATCCAACACCGGCCAAAACAAATTTTGTTGTCACTTATCAGCTGAATTCAACTGTAAACCCACATCAATATCGATTCTTATTTTAAAACCACACAAATAAGAGTAGCTTAGAAAAAAGCCATTCACTTTCTGTGTATTTTAATAAAAAGATTACTAACATTTATTATAAAAACAACCAGTTCTTTTCCTATCAGTGTTTTTCAGTCATTTTTCATTTAAAGAACACTTGAGAAAGATAATATGCCTCTAGGCAGTAACTAAAAGCAACTGTAGTGTGACCAACATATGGCAGATGTGGTTTCTTAAATCAGCTTTTAAAATAATAATTGTTCCGTTTTGACCTTTAAAACAAACACAAAGTAGATATGGATGTGTAGACTTTAAACGCGTTATAAATATTTCTTTCTGTTGTTTGATCATTGCGTGATAACTGAAAACTTACCAAGCGTAACTTAAGATTATTGACACTGTTTCTGATTCATTACAAGTGCATTGAAAGCAAACGAAATTACCAAACAGCGAGGTTTGTTTTCATATGCTTTTTGATATTGTGTTACAGAGTTGAGGTGAAGGTATATGAGCCTGACTTGTGTAAAACTTGGAGTAACTTAGTAGTGCGATACATTTTCTTTTTCAAGAAAAAATAACTGAAATCTTTCAAATGCAATTAATAAAAGCTTTGTAAAATTTGCTTTTTAATCTACTACTCTGAAAAGCTTTATTTATTTTTTATTCTTTTTTTTAAAAAAAAGCTACAAAAACTGAGAAGTTTTTAAAGTTTGACCAACCTAAACAAAATGCCTTGTCAAAAGTTTCATCTTTTTATATATAAAAATGCAAGAGTAGCGAGTCGGTTCTGAATAATAATTTATCAGTTTTGTGATCGAATGCGTGGATTAGGGTCAGCTTTCTCAGTCTCCCGAGAAAGTAATTGTCTCTCAGTCATGGAGTAATAGTTCTTTGCTGTTTGACAAGAAGACAAATTTGCTCATTGCAATCTGCTGAAAAAGATTAACTTGTTCTCAACAAAACACACTCACATACACACACACGAATGCATGCTCAAATGATTCGGTTTGTTGTTGTTTTTTCAGGCAAATCTTATATGATCAGCCGATCAACCGCAGTTTTTTTGCTAATGACTGCGATTTGATTACGCTGCTCTCGCAAATTCATTTTCTTACTGAAAGATAAAAGACACAACAAGTGAATGTTACCGTTACGGAAATAAAGAAACTCCCGCTGAACTATATCACTGATTAATTTACCATTGTTTTCCAGTTGGCTTCTACGGGTTTCCGGTTATTAACAGTGATTTGAGCTTTTGTCGAAGGCGGGAGAAAGATCTGACTCTTAACTGATCGTTACTGTACTCTCACTAAAATAGCAAGGAAGTCGAAGTCACGTTCTCAATGTTGGTTTTAGTTATCACGTGCCCATTAAAGAGCCATGTATCTGGTTTACTCTTGGGTCTTGTGGAAAGATTTGTTCTAGTTGTTTGTGTCTGTCAGTTTTCCCATCCCGTCTTTATACTTGGCAGATTTTTTCATGACGCGTTGTTATGACAACATGAACGCTTCAAACTTTCTTTCACTTAGAGGTTTTCGCAATCCTCACTGGTGAAGGACCCGCAGCTCTGCCAAATGACATAGCAAGCGAAACGAGAAACTTTTGCAACTTGAAGAACGTCATTTTCACAGCTGCACTTTTACTGTGATGGCAATGATCAACTGACGTAGGCTGTAGAAATAGAAACAGAACAATGAATCTTTCAGACCCTCCTTTGCTTCACCGCGCAATGTGATTGGTGAATTAGCTCATATCTAGGCAACATATTCTCCGGAGATCAAATGACGTAACGTCCCGCCCGGCAAAGCAGCCCCCCGCAATGACGGCTGAGTACTATAGTGGCGTGCATCTCATTGATGTATTTATACTCGTGATCTGCAGTACCTTTATCACTTGGAGGAATTTATTAAGCGCAACGAGATTGAATATATGGTGGCTAGTGTCTTGATAACTAACTATTTCAAGGTCAGACAGGACACTTATAGATCGCAATGGAGAGAAAAGCAGGCAACAACGTAATTGTCCATGTTCGTCAAGATTCCGAAAATGAACTTGAACGACTATTTACACATGTTATGAATCCAGTCAAGGTTGAGCAAAATTCTAATTCGCTGCCGATGAGGATGCGAAAGTTACCACCATCTTTCTTTAAGCCGCCACCGCTTGAACACAGCAAAAGTACATTAAGTGCACCTGATCCGAACGAGGGAGGTTTTCCAACAGTATCTCATTCGAGAACCCGTTCTTCGCCAGCGTCTTTTTCCGCTGTTCGAAATGCTGCGAATACAACCAACCAGCATAGCAGAGGAGCGTCGTTTAGCAATGATTCATTTGACGACAATACTCCTTTACCGCCCGGCTGGGAAATGAGAAGTACGCCAAGTGGACAAAGATATTTTATGAAGTAAGTACGCTTTATTTTTTCGTTTTTACAATTTTAATTTTCTATAGTTTTTCCCGTTGTTAAATTAAGGCTGCTTTAAATATTGATTGATAACAACGACAAGACAAAATCAACGCGTTTTATTTTATTATGTTAAGTGTTTGGACACAAGTGACAGAGCACAAGATCACTCGATTAATAGTTTAGGATTTTCGATAACACTTCTTTGCCACTTTAGAGGCAAGATATTTTTTACTTGTGTATTTGAATGGGTTTTAGTCAATTAAGGGAAACCTGTTGCTTTTATCCATTACTCAAAATGGCTGGTAGCCAATTTGTACTTGACAATCCGCACAACAACAAAAGTGAAACGTTTGAAATGTATTGTGTCCGAGTGTATCGGTATCACACGCATCTTAACCATGGTTTGTCTGTTTGCTCGTTCAACAGTCATTTTGAACAAATCACAACATGGCTGGATCCTCGCAAAACGCGATCAAACCCGAATTTAGCTAACATCCAGCCGACAGGAAATCTACCAGAAGGATGGGAGCAGGCAATTTCTCCGGAGGGTGAAATTTATTACATCAACCATATTACGAGAACGACAAGCTGGGTTGATCCCAGACTAGCAATGGCGCAATGCACCGGGACTCCGACAAACCAACAACAGAACCAGCTTCAAAACCGTAATACACAAGGTCCCAACCCACAGACAGCTCTTCATCAACTGCAACGTGAGAAAGAGATACTAATGAAACGACAGCAAGAAATTTTACAGCAGGAGATCATGTTGAAGCGAGGCATGTTGGACGGAGATGGCTCCCAGTCTTCGCTTCTCAGTAAATTGAGCCGTGAAGCTTTCATGGGCCATACGGCACAACAACAGGATTCCACTTCTACAAATATCCACACCCGAGAAAGCTCATTGGACTCGGGTCTTGGCATGAACTACCCCGGTTATAATCATGATATTGAAATGAATCACGACCAAAAAATTTACACTGATGCTAACTCAAACAGTAAAGACATCTTACGTCGCAATAATGAAAATCGTTCCAATAGGGGATATCCAGAATTTCTCGACAACATTCCAGGAACAAATGTTGATGTGGGAATAATTGATCGAAACGAAAACTCAACAAATGCAATGGAGACAGACGATTTGGGTGTAGACCTTGATATAAACTCTGAAATCCTGAACGACTTTCGAGACGTGGAGTCGGTCCTTTCTCCTAGCACTAAAATGGATAGTTTTCTCACATGGTTGTAAGTGTCCATTGGTAAAGTGTTACAAACTTTTTTACTTATTCGTAATTGAAAATAGCGGTATCAGAGCTAGTATACTTATAAAATAAATACGTTTTTATATTTGCCTGATTGGTAACTTCTAATGCCAACGAAGAGAAATGGGAATTTGTTTCGCAGCGAAACTTTCGAGTTGGGCTTTCGAGTCATGATTGCGATTTTATAATAGTTTAAAGTTTCAAGCTAGAGATCGATAGCTTTGTCGGTCTAAGTAACATTTATGTTAATTAATATTAGCTATTAGCTTTTGCTTAACTTAGTTGTAAAGTCTTTTACTTGCGTCTTTTCTAACTGCTCATTCGCTTCAATGATCACCGTCGGATTTGCATAGTGTTATTATAGTGATAAAATACAGTCCTTTTTGTGGCTCCGCCTACTCGACCATTGTATTGTGTTTGTTAATTACGCGGAGGAAAAAAACAAGTCTCCTTTCACTTCTGCTCTATTAACATGATTTAAAAAATGACAAGCGAGCGAGAAAGATCTCCTGGGTTTACAAGTTAAAAGCTTTAAAAGCAACGAAGTTATTCAAGCAATCGCATGCTTAATAGGAAGAAAGTGATTGTGTTTTTTTATGTTCTCAAAGATAGAGTAGAGCTTTTGTTGTGTGGGCATTGTCATTAGAAATGTACATTTATTAGTTGTAATCCAAAGCGATGCCCGCAATAGAAATCGACTGATAGTGTTTATTCCTTGAAATATTTTGTACAAGATTGTGCTTTTAATAATCCTAATTAGTATATGAAAGACGAACATTCTTACTTAGAGCATTTATTTGCATGAAATTGATAGTCTGGTTAATGGTTCCTTGAAGGAACCAAAACTTCTTTAGCAAATTGCTGCGTTGGCGTTTAGCGAACCAGCCAGATTTTGCAGAGACGCGTTAACACTGTATAAATTATATGAACGCCGCAAACTATAGAGGGTTTATTCTTGTATGTAAATAATACAGTCGTTTTGAAGATACATGAATATTTTTACAAATCAAAACAGGCCAATAAGGGAAATAATGTCTGCGTAGTGTTTTCCTATAGTTGACAACAAATCTGATAGATTTTATAGTAAGATGAGTGTGTATGTCTCTTGACATGTTTGTAGACAAATTAAGAACAAGGCTGAAATTTAGCTGCATGTATTTGTATCTAGAGACCTTTTTTGAATCGCTATATTTTTGTAACGTAGTTATTATTTCTAGACGTGATATAATTTAGTTACAAGTCATGTCAAATGTGAATTGTGCTGTTATTTGAAGCCACCAAAGACATTCCCTGTAATAATTGTAAAGTTTACTGTTTCGGCCAAAGACAATTCAACAAAAGATCTTTATTTTTGTGAAGGAAATTGAAATTTCTATATATTGTTATGAAATGTTTCCCGGAGAAACAATATCAAATAAAATTTAGGAAGAAGATACATAATTATTCTATTTCATCTTGTGTTTGAGGGTTAACGCGCTGGGCTATCAATATATTATTGACTTACACTTCAGGATTAACTTCTCAATGATATTTTGAACCGTATATGTTCCTAACCCTTATGATAAAACCCGCTTCTATATAAAAGAATTATATATCAAATTTGTTAAAAATATATAATTTGACGATTCTTTTGGATGTCTTGAAGATTAGGAGTGATCGATTGATATTATTTTTAAAACATTTATTTAAACCAGTTGACGAGAACGTATTAAATGGGCAATCATTTTGCTTGCTTTAAAATTGTGCTTTCCGAGTTTAGAACAAACTGATGTAAGCCCTTTTAGCGAAATCATTAGGTTGCTGGTTCAGTTTGAAAGCAGACTAATAGGCTCATTATTTTAATGTTAGAACAGTTAACAAGTATCAAAACCTGTTGAGTGTTGTTGTAGGAAAAATACATGGTTTAGAAGTTGCTACATCGGTTATTGAAAGTTTGATAAACCCAAGTATAGATGCATGCCGTAACCAAATACCTGAGGCCACTAAAACAGTATTAAAGCAACGCTGGTAGCGCGTATTACCCTTTGATAAACCAAGATTCATATCCTGTCATTGAATTCAACAGTTTGGTCCCGCGAGTTGTTCCTTGAACCACGCGGGTGAAGAGACTTGTGTTAGTGATTGCCGCCTAATGCGTGACGTCATAAGAGATTAATATGTAACTTCCAAAAATAGTATTGCAGTGTGTTGGTGCATTTTGTTCTGGAATCCCACGCTTTTCCAGATAAAAACAATTGTTTTTAAATTAAGGCGCAAACGATCTAAAAAAACTGTCAAGATAATATAAACGATTCTCCAAACAGACAAAGATAGCTTGTTTCATTACAAAAACACAAAGTCAACTGTTATCGTTCCCCCCTAAATCAAAACGTACGTGGCTTATAAAACGTTTCCGCCTTTGTTTGATGTTCCGTGCAGATTCAGTTTTGCATTTTTGGCACATGATCTGAGGCAAAAAGAGTTGAAACAAAACTCAAAATATTAAAATGTTAAAACGAAACCCAATTATTTAAAATCAGTAATATATTGATACATTTAATAATGGAAAGTCGATTTTCGACAAACCTTCAAGTTCTTGAAAAGAATTGGCCGGGGCAATAGGTCGAGTACCAAAAAGACGAAACATGATATTGCTAGTCTCTGTCGATGGTTTAGTACTGGTTGAAGGTGATTTAAATCATTTTCAAACACTTTTTATTTATGCATTATTGCAGCTTGTGCAAAAACTTCCGGAATCCTCACCTTCACAAGTGCCTTCATCATCATGGTCGTCTCTTCCAGCACCACCATGTTCATTAGTAATAGTTTTAAAGTAATTATCCATTGTTTAAACAGAGTAATTTTTCACAATAAAAAATACTACGATATTGTTAAAATAATCGTCAACCTCCACAACTGTTATCACATCCGTCACCACCACTACTACCATCATCATTCATCGTATAAGTCTTCTTCTTCGTCTTCGTTAATTACAACTACAGCCAAAACATTTCACAACGCCAGATCGACCTCGTCTTTCGGTTGATGGTCGTTTATAAGCAAAATCATTTTAAACATAAACTTTAGCTTCTGATCAGCCAACAATCTATACTTTCAAAATTTCAAAGATTTTATACAAGCGTAAGAAAACATATAACTCTGAGACCTTTTCCATAGTCTAGCACTTAGTTTTAATCACAAAACTGCTTTAATAACAAACTTTTGTTGCTTAAACGATATAAAAAACATTAATACTTTATGGAGTTATGGCAAGGAATATTGCCTCATACGTGCGTTGATACTTACGAAAAATAGCTAAAATCTAAAATTTGGCCAAAAAAATGTTTTAAAATTAAAACTGGGGTTTATATTGAAATTAACTTATTCAGATAGTTAAACAACAGCACAGTAGGTCGGCCTTTTCAATTTTAGTTTCATGTGTTCAAACAAGATTTTTTTTTTATTAATTCTAATATCTAACAACTTTTAGGTGTTCATTGTTATATTTTTCAAACAATGAATTCCCGCAGATTTAATTTTGAATAGTTTTTTCTTTCAAGCCGAGAAACAAATGAGCAGCGTACCATCTGAAACAAAGCGGTTAGTTTGTGCGTGGGTAACTGTAAACTTCCGCTGTCCAATTAACGCTTACAACACAAAGCGAATTATCAGTGAGCCGGTACTGTTGGGTTTTCCTAAGCCTTTATTTAATCTTCTTAAAATTCCATTTTCCGGATCCCACCTCGGCTTTTGTTGGCAAAAGGAGGACTACGACCTTCTCGTTGAGCTAAAACTTAAGACTGATTCATTTCTTAACATTCCCATTCTTGTACGATTATAAAACCACTCTAACCTTAAGTTGAAACAATTCTACTTTCTATCGTCGCTGTGCTGGTCGGGAACACTATTGCTTTGTACTTCTTTATAAACGGCGACGATTAAACATTTCAACTTCGAGTTGATTAAATCACTTGTTTATTTTACTCGCCGACGCATTTTAATAGTTTATTTTAAAAACCATTCAGCAAATAATCATTTTCTGCTTTGAGTACTCTTAAGGCTACCCGCTCGGACTGTTCGTTTGCTTACCTAAGTCACGTAGCTAATTTTTATTGTTAATTTGTGTTGAAAATTTTTCAAGTTTAACAAATGCAAATAAACTGTGTTGTCGGTTGGAAAAACTAGAGTTAGAAAACAATTAAGTTTGTTCTTGAAGTATTAAATGTTGAAAATACATTTTTTTATGTAAGAGCAAAAACACTTTTTTAAACAATACAAGTGGAAAATATTCAGAAACCAGTTCTGCATCTGAGGAAGAATTGTGGTATAATGGCAGTGAGAAAAACTTGAGCAGGGTAATTGATACAACCAAAGGACACAGCGAACATATGAGGAGACAGCTTTCTCACATGTTTTCTTTGTTATAGCACCAAATCTATTGGAGTACTCTCCTACTGCCAATAAAGCATTCCAATACATGGGAATATTTGAAGTCTTTACTTAAAGCTTTTCTCTTTGAAAAGTCATTTTGAACAGTAAAAAAAAAACGTTTAAAAAATTATTTAGTAATATGCATTGTAAATTTTTTTAGTAGTTTAGGTATTTTAGTTTTGAAATAGATAGATTTAAGAAATGTCTGCATTCCTACGAGCTAGTAATTTAAACAACTAATTCATGAATTACTGGACCAGAGTGTGAGTTGCAGAGTTTTCCAAAACTTCTGACAGTTGGTGTACTCGACCCAGTCCCATTACGTAAAAAGACATCTGGCTCGTTGGCACTGAACGAAACAAGCTTGTATAAAAGCATGCGAGCTACTTCATTTTAGATAGGCAAGAAACAATGAACTAATTTTATAACTTTCATGGATTATAGACTTTTCTAACAAAGATCTCTTGCGATAGGTGAAACAACGTCAAATCAAAACTTGTCACTTCCCTCATTGTAAATAAATTACAGCATTACTCTAATCTTAAAGAAATTTAAATTCGTGAAGCTTTCTTGTGCTTTGTGTGGCCATGTTTTCATGACTGTATTTCAACTAAACATAGAAATAACATTTAATAAGACTATTGATAACGATTGGTTGCTGATTCCCAATGCGTTTCAGTGTCAAGTTTGATATTCGCCGTAGTGGTTTGTAACTTCGCACGTGATGAAAACAACTAACAAAAACTATTTTTGAAGATTTTTTTTAAATTGCAAAATAATATTAGATTGTTTCAGAACATAATATCGAAAAACCCAACTGACTGTAGAGGTTTATGAGGAATCGACAAGTAGTACTTATGACAAAATAAAAATGTTTTTCTAACTAGTTCAAACTAATGAAATTAATATATCTAATAATCTGCTATGAAGGGCTGTTACCTAGCGTTCTCTTGCTGTAAGCCAACATTAAGTTCTAAATTTAGTTGAGGCCTCACACGGCCCGTGGTCACTAAAATTTTTTCAAGTGATAATTTATATTACAGTCTCAATGAAACAGCTTGCGGTCCATTTCTATTGGACACACTTGAAAAAACCAGATGTTCAATGTTTTTTGTTTTGCTTTTGTTGCACTGTGTTTTCTGACGCATTTAAACTTCTAAAAAATCCTTGGTGCTTTTTCACCGCAATACTGTGTTTTTTTATCAAAAAAAAAGAGAAATAACCGCTGCGGTTTGCAGAAATGGCTTCGTCACTTTTTCATCTTTTAGGTGATTTGAGCTTCGATCTTTTGTGTTCTCAGTTTACCAGTTAAGTCACTAATTCAGTGAAAAAAGGTGCAATGCATCACAACAATATTAGAAACACACTGCAATCGGTTTCAAGAAGCGAGACAGACTACTGTCATTTTAAGTTAAAAATGAAAGGAATAAAATATAACAGCTATATATTTTAAAATAAACTAAAATAAAATTGATTAAGAGTAATTACAGAAACTGTTAGAGAATAGAAAATTCTAAATCATTTAGCAGGGCAAA
>JANCMA020661891.1:0-18859 GCA_024336925.2 Zoanthus solanderi
TGACAGTTTCACTCGACGAATAGTCGCTGGTGTATCATCAGCATTGGTTGTTTGAATAAATTCAATAATTGTTTATCTAAAATAGTATTGTCGTTCTTTTGTTTCTTCTTCAGAGATTTCTACTGAAACAATTAGAATACTGGCTGTCAATTTCTATCACCAATCGATAGAATGACTCGGGCCTCGCCCTCGTCATTCTATCAGGCGATAGAATTTTTTGTCGCCCTAGAATAACGATATCTTTTTAGAAACTTCTTTTACAGACTCAAAAGGTTCTTTCCTTTCTCCTTTTGATAAGCTTCTTGAAGCTCTCAGATTATAAGTTGTATGTTAATAAAGCAAATTGTAAACAATGACGTCAACTAAAACTCGCCTAAAAAGTGGTTACAGCTCTAACCGAGATGAAGTTGGTTCTATAAAGAAGACTGGAAAAAAAGAGGTCACCATAGATGTTTTAACTCTAGTCACAACCAGCGATAGAACCCCGAAACTTATGATTAAAATGTAAAAATTATATTAACCATGCCGCCTGCTTTGAAATTGATGCAAAACTGTTTAACGTGCTTTTTATCACAATGCTTTACTTTAGAAAAGCAGTTCTTCTAGTTTGGCACTAAAGTGTTGAAACTGTTCTCAGTTAAAGAGCTTGTTCTTCACGACGCTATTTTGGATTCTATGTTTTGATTTACTCAAATTCCTATTTACAAAAGTATCGCGTGAAACCTAAGCCTTTTAAGACATTCCGGCAGCCAAAACAGTTTTCAGTTCTGTACTAACCATAAACTATTTTTAAAAATAATGGATTGATTGGGTGGTAATATGCTAATGAAGATTTTAATTAAATTACTGCGGCTGTTTGTTTGATTAATGAGCGAGATACTAGTTCTGCAGTCCGCACTATGATAAGCACTTCACATAGCGTCGTTTTAACTTTCCTATGATTAATCACTTGGGATCGCAGCCAGGCAGACACAAAACAGAATGTTAATATCAATAAATTTTTGAATTTTTGACCTTTTTGTTACACTCTGAATCTTGTGTAAGAGAAATACCAATTTTACCAATCAAGATGAATTTTCTTTCCGAAACGTTCCGAGATTTATCACAACTTTGCAATGTTACTAAGCTTCTGAAGGCTTGGAACATTTGAGCAATCTATCATACACTAAGTCCGTTATCACCGCGTACAGATGTGGGAACAGGAAAAAATATTTCTCTTATTAGGCTAGTATTAGATTCAGCACTTTGGTTGGCATACCTAAATGCTTAGTCCAGAGTCAAGTGAGATTGACCAATCTACAATTACAACTACCTAGGATTTAGGACACGAGCTCTACGCGGTGCCAAAGTCAAGCGTTTTTACCTTTACTGATTAACACTGCCAGCCTTTTTACAAAGCCATGGAGATATTACGAAAGTTTTTTTTTTTTTTACCTTGGACTTTGTTCTTGCATTAAATTGAAGGAAGAGTTTAATTGTGCTTGGCCAAGATTGCTTAGTGTGGTTAGTTAGAACCAGTTAAATTAATGTTAGTATTTTTTAATAATAAAAAGCAGATCAATGTGGGTGGTAAAAAGGTAAAAAATGTTCAAACTTTAAAGTAAAAATGGAAGAAAAAGTTTTAGAAACTGAATGTTAGATCACAAATCAGAGCTCCAAAATTAGGAAGCACTGATTGGTGGCCAAATTTCAAATTTACTTGCAGATTTTTTTATCATAACAAATGAGATTTTATTAGTCACGGATCTGATTTGCTTTTTTTCTCAGCCTATTTGTCAAATATTTATAGTTTTTCGCCCGACATTCTTGTTACCACTAGTGTAAACAGTCGTAGTGTGAGCATGCGCATATTTCCAGTTTTCTCTGGAATCAGATAGGTTCCTTGATCCTTCGTCTGTTTCGTATTTTTTATGAGTCTTTTTTTTTTGTTTTGCGATGAAATGATAACCTTTAGATTTCGTACCGTGGGTTTGTAATAACAAGTAACCAACACTCCTCCTATCGCATCTCGTTCAACTTCTGGTCTCTTTTATTGATCTGTACTCATCTTGTTTAGTGTAGCCCGCTTTTGCGTTTCCTGTTACCACATTCTCCAATCATTTGATTTATAAAGTGTATTTGTAAGAACTCGTGTTGCTTTCTCACAGGAAATGCCTTTTTCATATTTATAGAAGATGAGACACGAATATATTCTATTTCCGGGCTAAAACTAAGTGTAATTTCGCCGCATTTTCGAATATGTCAGCTATGTGGCATGACACTGACAAAATAATTGCCTGCATAATGTCATTTCACCTTCCTGTGAAGTTTTTATTTCTAATGAACTTCGCAAACTACATGCTCTTTTGAGGAGTGCAAATATTGTCTCGTTTTAAAATTTACGTCAGTCGTTATTCACTGTGAATAAATGTTAGTTGTTAAAATGTCCACAATTTTGTAAGTATCATTGTTTTAAACACACAAAACCCTTGAACCGTATCACTGCTTTTCAAAAGATTGCACTTTTTTGTTCAAAGGCCGACCAATCGCACAATGAAGATGTAATTTAATTTCATCAAGCGATCGCATTACTGCTCGGCCAATGGACGTAACGTATCACACGGGCTTTTTGATAAAAAATCACATCCCGCAGTTTAATCAATTAGTTTGGGAGAAACGGTCTTTGTCGCTCGGGCGTAACAGAAGAAATCCTTAATTGCCGGACAATGAATAATTTTAGATCACTTTACGTGCACATTCATTGGGCCTTAAGAATAACTGTTTGCCACAGCTAGAAGAGCCTTGCTAGTGAAAAATCAGAAAGAAGCTGTTGTGTGATTTAGTTTAGAAAAGGATTAACCGCTCTGGTACCCATTTGGTTTGGGCATGAAAAGCAACATTTCCCTCTTCATTTGTCTTCATTGTGTTCTGTGGACCTACAAATCTGAGGCCTGCTGCCACGGTATGACGGACTCTGCAAGCAGTTTAAATGCTCGTATGCAAGTTCGGAAACATTCGCTGTTGAGAAAAAGGGCAATAGAAATTGTAACTCGGAAACAAATGCTAAAGATTTTAGGGCTAGAAGATCTACCGAGACCGAAACACAAAGTTATTCCACATTTTTTCATGTTAGAATTGTACAATTCATTATCGAAAGGGAAGCATTTCCAATCTGAGATTGTAAGCACAGTCAGAGGACTGGTCGATCAAGGTTAGTTGTAATTATCTTATCTTCCAGCACTAAGTGTTCTCTCTGTTTGTATTTGTTTAGCGATTTCAAGGTTTTTATGTCTCATCTTTTTATTATTTCTAAAATCAGTTTAAACATTTCTTTCATAACCTAGTCGGTCTTTTTACTTTGCAGAATGTACTGACAATTCAACAGCACATAAGTTTCGCAAGCGGTTTGTTTTTAATGTGTCTGTAATTCCTACATCGGACAAAATCGTGTCTGCAGAACTTCGAATTTTGCGACTGCCTCTTGCCGAGAAGGAGAAAGCTTATGTCAACCAACATGGGGTAACTTACAAGGCCAGGTTGTACAGACCTCACGCTGACACACAAGTTAACTATCCCTCAACTTTAAATCAACTTGACGAGTTTACTTTTAATATAACAGATCTTCAACCACGGTGGAACGTGTTTAATGTCAAGAAAGTAGTTGAGATGTGGCAGAGTTTGCAAACTAAACATGTTCCTTCTGTGCTACAGTTTCAAATAGAATCATTACTGAGCAAAAAGCTAATGCCTCCTGAAGATTTGGGCTTCAGAAAAGAGGGACGACGTAGTAATCAACAAGCGTTGCTTGTGGTGTTTTCGAAAGAAGGAAAAACCAAGTCTACGGATGTGCCACGAGTTGACAATACTGCTAAAAGTAACGCAATCCCAGTAGATTATCCCGATAAACACCAGAGTCGAACAAATGAACAAACTGGTGTACACTATAGAGTCAAACGAGCTGCACCAGCTAAGAAAAAAAACTCTGGCAAAAAAGACGGAAAGAAAAAATCTCGACGGGGTGTGAAAGGAAAACGAAAACGGCGCAAAGAAAGGACTCGATTTTGTCGCCGACATCCTCTGTATGTAGACTTTAAACAGCTCGGTTGGGCAAACTGGGTTATAGCCCCTCGAGGGTACAATGCTTATTATTGCCAAGGGCCTTGTGTTTATCCCATAGGACATTATCTTAGGCCTACAAACCACGCTGTTGTACAGACGTTATGGCACGCTGTTAAGCCTCAGGAAGCTCCGCCAGCGTGCTGTGTTCCCAATAAACTAAAAGGTATTAGTATGTTGTACATAGACTCTAATAGCAACATGGTGTATAAGAAATACGAGGACATGGTTGTAGAGCGGTGTGGTTGTAATTGAATATATGCTCATCAAGAACAAACGCAAATCGCCATGATTTTAATCAAGATACAAAACTCAGATATGAAGTTTGTGATTGCTGTGCAATCATGAACGGATGTTGAAACTGCCCAGAAAGTCTAGCTGCTCTGAATCTCAAGGGTTGTTACCTATGTGTTGTGATGTGTAGAAAACAAACACGGCTGTGCAACATCTTTCATTTGAACACGCGCGGAGTTTATTCTCGGAGCATTTGTGACTCATCACTTGAGCTAGACTCGAGAGAGAAGGACTGTTATCACCCTATTCGGAAAGTACAGATGGCCTTCTGCGGGCCGCAGATTTTCAACGCCTTCAATAAAAATCACGTTAAGAACGTAAACTATTCTGCCATATGGCTGTTGTGCTACTTAATTTTCTAATAATTTTAACACCGCGAGTTTATTTGCTCGGAAACTGGTATCAAACATTGTCTTATGCGGAGTCCTTATCGTGTTATGAAAGCAAAAGATTTGTTTATGAAACATTAATTGTGCTCACGAGAAGCCTGAAATGAAAGATTTACGTCCTTTAAAATATGCTTTAAGATTCTGATTCATCTGACAAGAGCAGACGTTTTTGATATCTAAGGTTAACGGATAGTAAATATGATGTAGAAAAAACGCTCTTTGCAGCGGTCTCATAAAGAAAAGTTTGTAATTTCACTACGCTCCAGCGTCATCATTAATTCATGACTTGAATTAACACCTTATAAATCCTCTGATTACTGCCGTTGTGTTGAGTTGTGACCCAAAGTCAAGTTTGACTTTTTAAATAGCCATTCTCAATAGCATCTTTAAAAAAATCCAATGACAAACATTCTTCGGCTAGGAGAAAATTAACGTGTAGAGAAACGAAACCCCAAGAATTTCACATTTGTGTACAAAAACTGTAGTTCTCCGAAAGAAGAAATTATCTTGTATGTGATCTTTGGTTTTGCCAATATGTAAATAAAAAGCGATTTTATTTATTCTTATAGTAACAAAACAGCAAGTCCTTTACCACTGTACTTTTGTGTAATTTCACAAAACCAGAAAGTTTTTAAAACATGTAAAACTATGAAGTATCTCAATAACAACATTATTACAAATTTGTACAATAGACTTATGGATTAAAAATATGCCAGTTGAATGACTTGTGAGAGTTATTAAAGAAGACTGACCGGGAGAGCTGCCTTGATTCATCTCGAGAAGGCGCAGAAAGAACATGACAAATAGTAATATGAGCGACATGTTATCAAAAATAATGATAACCCGTCACAAGTATCATCATGATAACTCGAGCAGGCGCTCGTGCGATTTTTTGAGTTTGTCTCACTGTCAAACATGTTCAATATTTTTGGCTGATGTGAACAATACTCGAGCTTTCCGCACTTATTTCATTTTTAAAAAACTTGTCCTCGGGTATTATGTAAACGACTTGTCAATGAATCCCAAGCCGAGGACAGCTCAAAATCACGAGCCGTTAAAAAACAAATTGATAATTCTGCCCCCAGCCAAAGCGATCAATCCGCACATTTCGTAACAGATTTTCACACTATCCAATACAGAACTGGTTGAACATCCTTTTCAGGTTAAAAGCTTTTATGAATCGTGAGGTACTATTTGTGTCCAGTTGTTGCAACTGAGACAAGGTTGTTATCTTTTAGATAAGATACAACAACTAGGAAGAATTCCTCGGTGTGCAGAACGAGATAACCTAAGATCTTTTAATACGAAGCACGAAAACTTATCGGCTATCGTTGTGCGCAATTGGCGATAAAAGATGAGACGTGCAAAATTGCGTAGCAAACGAAGAATTTGACGAATTATTTTGAAATTGTCTCTTTTATTGATTCTGTCTTAAGAAATTGCCTTAACACTGTGATGCTAAACCAGGTGATCACCAAAAACAAACGAAAGAACTAAATTGCCGCTTTGCCCTCAAAACAGTTTAATGATAGAAGTTGGACAAAAATGCCTCAGCATTCAATCATCGCTACTAAATTGAAGGCTTTTGCGATGACCCCACCGAGTGACCCTTCTTAATTATAATTATCCTAGTTTTTGACGAAAGAAAACCAGCAACAACCGCATGCGCGCCTTTCCCTGCTTCGCGCTTTCCAAATATGGTATTCTAATTGCACTTACACTTTGTAGTTTGGGGGCATTTTAAAAACATTTACCAGACTCCAATTAGTTTCCTATATTTGAAACGTGATGGCCGAATAGATAATGACAAGGCAATCAGAAAAACGTTAAGTTAAGGAAGTCGTAAATAGACGCACGGTGATGCTAGTGAACTTTGATACGACTAATACATCCAAAAATGCAGAACAAGTTGAAATTGTACGTGATCCTTCTGAAGTAGATTTTGAAACGAATACCTTCCGTTTGTCGTGTGTCAAACCAGTTTCACAAACATCTTTGGGGGGGTCTGCAAATGTAATCTCTCTCCAAGGGAAAGTCTATACTTCTCATGAGCGCTGACCTTCGGAATATGAAGGCAAAAAATGAACCGAATTCTGTTCAAATACATTTGCCAAACGCTTGTCAAGAGAGTGGAATTTTAATGCATCAGTTGTGAGTTAAGTTGAAAGACGGCATTTGAGGTATTGTTTTCAATCGCAGAATGTAAGTTGTCGGTAACATTTTCCTGACGCGCGCAACAGTGTTGATTGCTTGATAGAAGAAGTTTTTTTCGTGTTGTAGTGATGACATTTAGAGCAAGTCTTCAGTCATTAGTGCAACGTAGCAGCTCTGAGTAAAGAGTCTGAGAGTATAAGAGTCTATAAGCACTTCTTTTTAGGCACAGAGACGTCAGCGAAACGTTACGTATGCAAGTTCTACATAGAGTGTAACGTTTTTAGATATTCACTAAAAAAATCCGTACATAAATAAAGATTGTGTAATGTCATTTGAAAATACGAGTATTGAAATGGCTTCAAGCCTCAAGGCATTTTTTAGTAAAACTCTCACAATTTATGCTGTCTTCACACAAACTGATAATTGTTATCTCTTCAAATCGCAGTGCGGGTGGGGTCAATTTTTAAAACTCAATTCGATCATTTCATTCTAACATCTTAGAAAATGTTGGCAATTCGCAAGGAATGCGCGAGATTTTGTGTGTTACAGGTCCACAAACTTATGGGAGCCATCCATAAATATCTGCAAAAGTTTGTTTTATTGAAAAAGATGATAAGCGAGTCAAAAAATCTCTGCCATTAAACAACTGCCTAATCATATACATCAGGTTTTAAGATTAAATATTTAAATTTTAAAACGTTTATTTTATGATAAAACAATTATGATTTTTAAGACACTGTTGTGGGGAATGTTATCATTACCAACAGGTAGACTTTAAGTAGTAAAGAGCTTTGATTCCGAGAGATAAGACCAATTGCCTTGGAACATTTGGTATTGGTTAACAATTCAAGCTCTCAGCTGCGAAAATGGCATAAGGGTGCACTCATGATTAAATCTAGGTTTGTTAGAAACAATTTTGTCATTATTAGACATTTTTTGTGTTTCGGGGACGGTAAAGCTTCGTTCTAGGGAAGGGGTAGGTTAGAAAAGTTCTATCGTTTTCCACAAACCGGAAATGATCAAGAAGATAATGACTACGTTCATTTAATTAATAAATAATATAGTTTCTCAACAACAACTACAACAACACTTTATTTGTACCCTTAAAAAACTAAATTACATCGATAATTTTAGAAATAATAATGATGTATAAGAAAGGGTGCTGGTTTCCTGAAATAACTAAAAAGCCATATCAAATGTGCGCACTTGGTATAAATCCGCTTTTTCCATCCGCAAAGATTCTATTCAAGCGCTGCGGCACTTATTTCCAGCGGTTACATCTTTTGAATTAAGTGGCGCTTATCTAAAACAGTGGTATTAAAAGCACTTAATAAAATAAACAGAGGGTAAAGATTGCATGTACTTAATCTGTTTGATTTACTCTAAAAATCAACTAATGGCGTCTGGGCTAAGTGACAGGAAAGAAAAAAACACTTGAACAGACTGGTGTTTATCGCAACTGTTTGCAGCATACACCGTAAATATGAATGGATATTCATAGTTGGGAAGGGAACTTAATGAATTTATGTACATAGAAGTTCAAATAAATGTGTTAAAATACCAGTGCGGAACTATGTATGATCAATACACATACGAACGTTGAATTAGAAGATCGTGATCGGTCGAAAATAGTATAAAAATTGATGAAGACCGGCTGGGAGTGGTTAGTTGGTATTTTTTACATATTACGTGTCAACATTTCTTTTTCACGTTGTAAGATCAGTGTTTACGAATATTTTTAAGAAATATCTTAATTTCTATACCTAGAGTTACTATACTAACGTGCCTGACTCTAAAACAACAGAACTCTCTAGGTAAATTTTATTCTCCGGAAAATAAGTGTCGACTTCATTGGCCACAAAATTGATGAAGATTTAAGTACTGAAAGACTAAGCAAAACTAGAAGCTTCTTTCAGTTTCTGATCTGTGATGTTTAAAAGGGCGTCCAACATATCAACTGCGCATGCTCTCAAATACTTATCATAATCCTGCAAACAAAAGCTGAAGCTTACTAGCAGCTTGGAGATTGTGCGTTATAATAAGCTCTGGCAAATTTTGTGGAAATTTGTATGTTTTAAAAATTATTGATGTATAACCGTATGTCTCTATTTGAACTGAACAAATGCCATAATAAATATATAAACTAGTTACTTGCTTTCATCACTAAATTCCAACGGAAGCACACACATGCTTCCGAACTAAGCAGACAAACATTTTTCAGCAGTGAAAAAGTTTGACATTTTTCCACACAACCTATATTTTGACTCATCCCAAATGTTCAAATCATACTGTTCAATATATGTTTACTATATAAATGAAAAAGAAATCATTATTAGAAATATATACATTTATTTTATAGCGAGTAATATAGAAATTAAGCGTGCGAACTTCGCTTATGAGGAGGTCCTGGGTTCTATCCAGATCCATTTACCAATTCAAGCCTACCCTCATATTGAAGTATACTAGCTTAAATCAACTCTTGCGCCCCTGTGATCTCTGTAAAAGAATAGTTTAGCGAAAGGAAGGCCGCACAAATCAAACCTCACCATAGATCTAGATAGAACCCAGGACCTCCTCATAAGCGAAGTTCGTACGCGTAATTTTTATATTTACCCGTTAATGCTATAGTAGCAAGGTTAGTAACAAAGAGAGCGAAAACTAAACTGAGTTTTAACTTATTTAGTTGCAAACAAAGAGTAATATGTTAACAAATTAAGGCACGTAAATGAAAAGGGAAAAAGAGACACTTAAATATGTTGTTCTAAAACAAACTTTGATTGACTATAGAAATTTGATAAGCAACCTTCTGTAAAAATTCCGCGCTCGCAATTGGTCAAAATCGATCACGTGATTTCGGTTTATCTGTCACTAACCGGCAAGACCGTGCGGTTATGAACGTATTAACCTTTTGTTTCCCAAATTTAACGATTGCCGAGTCTTCAATAAATTCAAAGCACTGAATATTTGAATCATAATGATTTTTATTGAGCTTTTACTCCAGCGTTGTCATTTATCAGAGTTTAATAAGCAACCTTCGTTCACTGTAAAAAATCCGCGCCTGCAATTGGTCAAAATCGATCACGTGATTTCGGTCTATCTGTCGGTAACCGGCACTGCCGTGCAGAAAAATGTCATATACCTATGGCTGAGTCTTGAACAAATTCAAACCACAGCCTATATCAACCAAAATGATTTTCACTGAGCTTTCACTCCAGCGAATGTTGTCCTTTATCAGAGTATACAATCAAGCTATTTAATTTGGCGGGCTTTTCAAGATGGCGATTTTTGGCCGGTACTAAATCTGGGATGACGACGTACGAACACACTTCAAATGGTTGGTTACTGGTTGAGCTCTTCAAATGTTTTATTACAACATTTAACTTACTTTCCAAAGGATTTGCTGATAAATTCTAGAGCAAGGTATTTGCTACATTTCTTTTACGATTTAATTTAATTCAGCTTTTGACAAATTTCATTGAATGTATCGCTAATTGCTCTTGAAATTTATCTTCTTCGCGTTAATTTCTAAAAGTTTTATTTTTCAATCTTTCTTCATGTACAGCTTTTTTTTATTTCTCTTTTATTCTATTTAAACTCAATAAGCCATTTTAATTATGTATTTATTTAATTAATTTAAAGATTTTGTTTGTTCAAACTCGTGCTTCAAGTCATGCGCGCGTCTTGCAATGCAGTGAACTCAGATTGCATATTAAAAGGATTAGTTATGTATCGATCATTTCGAAACTTCAAGATGTCCCCCGGGCATTTGAACTTTTGAAATCGCTGTTGCATGGTCAAATTCCCGACCCCTGGGACAAGATCGCTGGTTAAATGCCCGGCCACGTGGAAAGCATTGAGTTCAAATGTCCCCGCCCCGGGACTAGAAAAAATACGTTTTTGCTGATATTTTCTTTTAATTTAACGGCTGTGATACTTTCTCTCGTAAGACAGTTTCTAAATGTGTATTAAATAATCAAAGTAAATACAGAATGCAGAGTGTGCTAATATCAATATTAAATATGTTCCGATTCATGATCAAATGTGGAACAATTACAAATTTATAAGATGTGTCTTGAGATGGGCTTTGAAAGTTTTCGGTGTTGGACTTAGTTTCAGTTTTAACGGAAGCGGGTTCCAGATTTTTGGGCCTTGCCCGAGTAAACAATTGTGAATTTCTTAATATTTGTTCTTAAGTACGGGATTCTAATATGATTCGCCTGGCTTGTTTGGTAAGAATGTACAGCTGAATTCTTGTGAAACATTACTTGGAACTTTTCAGGGAGAAGTTTGTTATGAATTGAGAACATAAATAGTTAAAAACAACAACAACTCTTTATTCTCCCCCTTTATGGTACATGGTTACATTACTAGTTATAAAAGTAAAAAAGATGGAGGGGACTGGCTGCCTGAAATAACAAAAGCTAATAGGAACAGGCAGCCAGTAGTACATGTTGAAAGATTAATATTAGATCGTGTTTGTGTTTATGGAAGATTGGCGCTGTGTGTGCATCAAACGTAGATTTTGTAATAAGTCTAACAACGCGTTTCTGAAGGATAATCAGTCTTCTTAGATTTGTCTCATATGTACACACCAAAACTAGATTTCCATAATACAAATAGGGGTACTGTATACAAGTGAGTAGTAAAGTTTAAAAAGAGTTCTCTGGAAACACATAGAATCTCGATTTGGAAATTATTCCTATTGATCTTGAGATTTTACCAGAAATTATATGAATGAGTTCTTTCTAATTGAGTTTTTCATCAAAAAATACGCCAAGAATTTTAATACTTTTTCTTTAATTTGAGCAATAGATTCATTCATTATTTTAATATTACGATTTTCTTTGAGTAATTTATTTTGGCTCAATTTAAAAATTATAAAACTCGATTTTTGCATTCATCGAATTTATTCCATCAACGCCGACTGGCGCAATAGGAACTGAATCAATACTTTTGCTGCATACCAGTAAGATTGTGATATTGCATCCTATGTTGAATGTGCTGCCAATTAAAAACTCAATGTAAGTCATCATCACTGTCAGCATTGTCACTGTCACCTTGAACTACCTCGCCAATGACCTGATAATTCATCATTTTCTCTGGTGCTTGTGTAACCACTGATGAAATTTAGCCAAGTCAATCCACATTACAAAACTGCTAGGGACCAATGGGAAGCTGGGACGGGCTCTTCCCGGAACGGGTTTAAAATGACGTAACATACGTAGATCAATCATGAGCTGGTCGTCAGCTTCTTGATGCCATTTTGTCATAGCTGATTGATTTAAGGTAGTAGTGGTCACGTGAACCCCAACTGCAAAGAGCCTATTCTCGGATTATACACCAAAATTTATGATATGCTGGAAAATAGCCAGTAAGGGGGAAAGGCTACAACTGCTCTTCCAAATAACCAAAAAGGGGAGGAGCTCACGGTTATCCCAGAAATGAAAGGATCCCAAACTGGTCACCCCAAGGATTTCCTAGATCCTCCCATTGTATAACCCTAATCCTCTCTGAAGCCTTTTGGGTAATAAACATGTTTTAATTTTAATTTCGTCCTTTACACATTATACTGTCTCATCTTCAGATACGTAAACTTTATTTTATATGAAACTGTAATCTAAAAAATTTCTTAAAACACGAACTTTCAACATAGTGCCTAACAATGAAAATTAAGTAAATTTTACATTCCTACTTAATTGTTTCATGAAAGCTACTAGCATTTTAATATTATGCAATTCTGTTGTAAAACATATTCATCTATGAGGTGGCTCACAAGGCCACTTGCACCGGTAATTTTCCTTTAAAACCCAGCTAGAAACACACTCTTGTGTTTAAATATCACTGAAACTGCCATGCAACTTCTTCAAAAGAATCGAATTATAAAGTAATATAAAAAATTCTCGACGCTTTGTCAGTTGTTTGAGAAACTGATGCATATTTACTGATAATAACACAGGTACCAAGCTATATTTGTGGCACTGAGATATTACATTTGATTTATAAAGTAAATGGATACCAGTACTACGAATAACCATTGTGCGCACGTCCAATCAGAATTGAGATAAATTTCAGGGCGGTGGTGTCCAGTTCGCACTTGTCTGCCCCACTGAGTTTGAATTTTTGCTCGACCGTTGAAATCCGTTGCTGGGCAGAATCGATTGCTTGTCGACCCTGAACTGTGGCGTTTGGCCTACAAATGGCTGGAATTGCGACATCAATATTTCGTGTGAGGATTCAAATAAGATTCAACTTTGTTGCAAATTTATCTTGAAGGTAGGATTTCGAAAAAATTTTTCAATTTCAATTTATTTTTGGAGATTTACGAGCGTTAAGTTCGAGCGGGTCGATGGCGTGTTTTCAAACTTTTTCTTCTCATATATATTTCGTCCTTCTAGTTTCTCTCAGCGCCAGAAACCAAGTCAAAACAAATAATTTCAAACACATAATGATGACAAAATACAACAAGTCAACGATATTGAGGTATTTAATAATTTTTATTTCATTTTGAAAACGTTTCGAGCACAAACGTAAAATCCCATACATTTACTATATAAACCAAATGTAATATCTTTATAGTGTCACAAATATAGCTTGGTCTACCTGTGGTAATAAATGAAAGCGTATCCTTATAGTTTATTTTCTGAGAAACTCTTTAATCTAGTTAACACGGTTTGCTTTGTTAACGGAAGCGTCTGTCATTTTCAGCGATATTTGAATATGTTTATCGCGGCAAATTTTTTCACAATTTTCTGGTGAAAACCAAGGCGAATGTTTGGGAGAATTCGAGAGCAGATCAGTGAAAACCCGAGGGTTTTCACCTGCTCGAGAATTCTCACTTTGCTCACGTCATTTTCGTGCTTCATAGCGCTATGAAAACACGCTTGTTGACCAATCAAAACCCCACTACTATCCAAATTATTTTATAAATATTTATAACGGCAAAAGGAGACAAACATCGGGACGAGCACTCTTCGCCCTTAAAAACGGAAATTCGGTAATTGGACGTGCATGCAGTATGTAAAACAAAATAACAACGTCGTTTGCATTTGTCCCAACAAAAGATGTCCAAAATTAACAAAAAAAACCTGCTTCCTGCCATCGAATGATCGAGGCTTTTAGCAAAATGTTATGCTAATCAAAGCGTAAAAAAGTTAAAAAATATTTTCTCTTCAGAAGTTTTAGGTTATCGCCCTTGCTTGCACGAGTCTTTGTTGTTCATTTATGTTAATTTTGTGATCTTTAATTTCTTAGGTTCTGTTTAAGAATCACAATGAGATAAATTGCTGCATTCTATGTTTTGTTACTTTGTAAACACCATCTCATTTTATAAACAACCTAGGAAATTTAGACGAATGATTATATAAAAAGTAAACTTGACCTTAAGATAATCGGGTATTCTGACTGCATTATTTATACAACGAAACACACGATAGTAGATATACTAGCAAACGTACGTTTATCCTGCTGAAAACTGCAAACGGATTGCTCGTCCCATTGTTCCTCTGTAAATATTAGATTTTGTTGAAACTATATAATGTTTGTGTTTTAATTTTTTTTAAAAAATGACTGTTTTAGAACTTCAACATTTCATAAAACCAAGAATTATTAGGTAGTGAAATAGAGAAACTATTTCCTGTTTAGAAAAATAATATTGATTATATAACATCCGTTCTTTGACCTTGACCTATAAAAGAAAACCAAAATAGCAACTGAGATGCTTATTGAAATTTGTTTCTGTCTTAAATGCTTTATATAAGGCTTTTCTTGCTGCTGATCTAATCCCTTCTACCTAATCTTACATACTGTCATACAATCTGGCACTTTTCTCCAGCATCTGATTGTAAAAAAATTGAAAGGATTGAGGAAAGGCGCTAAGGGCTATAAACAAAATAAGTGACAGTTTTTAAAGAGATTCATCATTTCAGAAAATCAAGAGTTTTTAGATACTGAAATCGAGAAATTATTTCCTGATTAGAAAATATTAATCATATAACATCCGTTCCCAATAGTTCAATGCTATTTTGACCTTGATTTAAAGCAAACCAAAATAGTAACTGAGATGTTTACGGTTAGTTGTCTCTCACTCTCTCTCTCTCTCTGTCTTAATTAAATGCTTTATATAACTTTTCTTCCTGCTGATCTCAACAGATAAATAATAAATAAATGTTAAACTATAAACTGGTCTGATGACCTGTTCTGCTCCTTTTTAATAACTCAATTTAGCTTAAGTTTAGAGTTATCTTCAAACTAGTTGACAGCTCGTGATAAACTGTGTTCAAATTTAGGATTTGTGAAGCAAAATCAATCAAGTGTGGCAAAAAAGACAGACTGGTAAAAAATTTAGAACAATTTACGAACAAGCTCAGGCTGAGGCTGAAAAAAAATTAAAATGTTTCTAGTTGAAACTTTACTGAATCTTTAAACCGCTCACAGAAATAAAAACAAATTAAGAGTAAATTGAGGCTGAAGAAGCCAAAAAGTAAGAACAATGAGCCTCGGTAAAATTTACTGGTACTTATAAAAAAAAAAAAAGCGTGTAAACCAACCAGAGCTGGGTTGTTCAAAGGCTGGTTAACTTTAACCCTGGGTTAACCAAACATTAAAGCAGCAATATCTTCTCTAAGAAAAGGTATAGGGTTCTTATAAAACATTGTTCAGATTTTCAAAGAAATATGACTTGTTAATTCCCAAATTACAGTTCAAACACTTTTCTGCAAGAATATGGGTTCAAAATTTAAGTCTAGGTTAGGGCAACTGATTGTCTTTTGACTGAACAGTTGGGCCCAGTTTGACAGCACTTATTTTGAAAGCCTGCTGTCCTGCAAAAATATTGTCCTAACTGGTCAGCGGACAGTAGCTACACAATGGGGTTAACTGCACTGAATATTGATTACTTCCTAAAAGCTGAACTGCTTACTTATGAGAGACTCTTTATTTCCCCCGAGGATAAAAAAGGTTACAAGCACGGGTCCAAACTCCAGGGTGTAAAAAGTCTGGTGTCACACTAATAAGAGAGAAGGAGAGGGATATGGCAAGTCCGTCCGGGCGGCCACGCCTGGTTTAGCTCCTACCGGAGAAATTATTCTCACAACAGATGTTTTTTATTCCTGTGAAAGTAAAACAGGAAGAAATATTTTGTTTCATTTTTACAGAAAAAAGTGTTCCGTACGTAAACAGTTTCAACCCGTTCGGGAAAATAGACCCCTGTGAGATTTCTTGCAATTACTGAGTATACTAGTAGTAATCAAAGATTAGGTAAGTGCGTTCTAGGCATTTCTATTTTGTTAAGAATTAACTGAATAAACTAACCGAATAAAAAAAAGTTTGCGTTCTAGCTGCATGGAGTTTTCGAAATTACTACAGTTTTTCTTACGATATCGCCCTTTAGTCCGACAATATCATGAAAGCGAGGCATCCTTCCAAAAGGCCATGAAATGCGATGGCATCGAGCTACAGGTCTCTCGTGGGGATGTCGCCCTTTAGGCCGAGAGTACCCAGGCCTCTGCGACTTTAAACTAGTTTGCGATAACATGAAAGAGAGGCTTCCTTCCAAAAGACCCTGAAATACGATGGCATCGAGTTTATTCTATATCGAAATCGGCATGATTAGTATGCGTTCTTGCTTCGCTCTCTTACGATTGCAATTGTTAATGTTTCTTGGAAAACGACTTTCTAAGTAGTTCCTTAAAACTTACAATTTAAAAAAATTGCTTCATTGTTGCTTAAGCATATCTTAAAAACAGTCAACTTTCTTGGAATCACGAAAAGTGCTATCATTGTTGTTGTTATTATATCGTGGAACAATAATTTTTAAGATTTCTTGAAAATAGTTATCTATCTTGGAATCAATGATATGTTATCCCTGTTGTTTGTTACTATGTCTTGGAAACAGTAAGATAAAGGATTTCTCGCAAAATTGTCATCTATAAACTTTCTTTCCATTCCTGAAAATGTTATTGATGTTATATTCTTGTATCTACCCAAATGCAATTTGGGAGTCGTTAGTTATGAAAAACCCTTTAAAATTTCATCTCTATGATGGTGGTTGGTTATTACTAACGCTTGATAGCACATATTTTGAATGGTTTCGGATAATGGTTTATTGCCCGCACTCCTTCCATGTCGGGCAGCGGTTCTCCCTCAGCTTTTACCAATGAATACTGATGAAGTATAATAGCTAGAAAGAGGAAGAGCTCCGTTTTGGCCAGTGTGTCACCAGCACACATGCGTCGACCAGCTGAAAAGGCCACAAAGTTGTCCTGTTTGATGTTTACGTTACCATTAGCATCGAGGTGTCTGTGTGGGTTGAATTCTCTGGGATTATCCCAACACTTGGGGTCCAAGTGGACGGACTCTAAGTCCGTGATGACTACTGTATCCTTCGGAACTCTATAACCACACAGAGTCGTGTCTTTCACGGTATAGTGAGGTATGGCCATGTCTGAAACGTTCCCAATACGCAAGGATTCTAATGCAACTGCGTCAATAAGAGGAAGACTGGGACGGTCTTTAAGACTTGGTAACCTGTCACGACCAATCACGTGATCAATTTGCAGCTGTAATTCTGTCTGAAATTGTGGGTAGTTGACTAGATAAGAGATAGACCATCGTAGAGCTGAGCTGGTGGTGTCATAGCCAGCCGCAAACATATCCTCTAAGGTGCAAACCAAATAGTCGTCTGATAAAAGTGCCGCTTTTTCCTCCTTAGATTCAAACGTAGCTTCAAGTTGGGCTTTGAGAAGCCCGTCAAGAAGATCTCGCACAGGTTGCGTAGGGTCAAACGTTTGCTTTCTTTTTGTTATTTGACTCTGTATAATACCATAACCATAATCACAAAGATTTTTATATTTTTTAGAAACAGGTGCATATTTTGCTAAAATAGGAAAGAAATCCAAAAAAGTTAGAATTTGTCTGTCTTTAAAATTTTTCAAACCCTTTTCATTTAAATCGAGCACTTCCCTAAAGTCCTGACTCGTAATAAAATTTTCGCCAAAAGAAACACTCCCGGTTATTCGCGCTACACCTGCAGTGATTACGCTACCCGGATCGAAAGCTTTGCCGTGTTGATTTTCAAAGTGCCTCAATAAGGCTATTACTTGCCCCTTAATTTTCTTTTCCATCTCATTTGCGTTGTTTTGAAACTGACGCAAAGCTGTCATAAACAACTTTCTGTGGAACTTCCATGCTTCTCCGTATCTCCCAAATATGATGTCTTTTCCACCTGAAACAAAAATTCAAATCGTAAAGCACCTATTTTAAAAAATGTCAGTAAAATGAAAGAGCTCTTATTTTTTAGTTCTTTTTTAGATTTTGGGGGGTCTTCGTTTTTCTGAGGGCGGGTCTTCGTTTTTCCAGGGTCTTCGGTATTCGTTTTTCCTACACCCTCTTCCTACACAAAAAAAACTCAAAGATTATGTGGCAATGAGCAAAAAGTCAGAAATCTCGAAAAGGGAGATCCCTTTGAATGGAGAGGTATTGGAACGGATCATTTTGATTATCTTGGTAGCATCGTAACTTCAGACTGCAGAAGTGATATAGTCCTGGCATAAAAGTCATTCATGGACAAAAGAACACCTTTACAGACAAGAAATTATATTAAACACAGCTTTGAAAATCAGATTTCTAAAGTGCTAGTGTGTGGTCAACTTTATTGTATGGATTGGATGCGAAGGCTGTTCTTTAGCAAGCTGTAGTTCCGAGCTAGCAAACATTTGTGTATCCCTGGAACTGCTACCTCTTAGGAAAAGAGTTTTTGTAAAGGCAAAAACAAATATTTTCATTAAATTCATTAATCTGATCTAGGATGTCAAAATTACTCCGTTCTGACTGGCGCACAGAAGGGGCATCTTTATCACTAGCAATGGCAATGCGATTTTCGCATATACCGTTTTCTTTTGACCACTGGGAATGTTGCATCAGCCAATGAG
>JANCMA020662000.1:0-18858 GCA_024336925.2 Zoanthus solanderi
AAGGGCAAGTTGATACGCAATGGAAATTCAAACACTTCTTCGACTTCGTCTTTGGTTTGCTTTAATTTTTATTTTATTTAATTTTATAGTTATAGCTATATTCGATAGCTATATCAAACTCAAGCATGTTCATCTCTGGAAGCATTCACCAAGGCCACGAACGTTTCAGTGACATTTCACGGGTAAGACAATGTTCTTTCATTAGTTTTTTGGCCCTGTTATGTGCTCAGTATTTACCAATCAAAGACTAGAGGAGGAAAATGTGCTTTTATGAGTCTTTAGCTCTGCAAACTCACGTGTCGGAATGCCGTTGCCAATGGAAGAACCACAAAAAACCTTCGACGACCAAACCATTCCCAATGTAGAGAAATTTTTGCTGACTTTGTTTACCAGATCACATACGATGGTTTGAGATGACAGCTGATCCAAACATGCCAAACAAAAATGTGTTCAAAAAATTTAAATAATTTATTTAGAAAGGTTCAAATTAACCATGTACATTTATCGATTTGTAAGTAATCTGCTGACTTCTTCAACATTCGTTTCAAAAATATAGATAATTATTTTCATGACATTACGTACTAGATTTCATTTGTTTGTAGTGAAGTAATTAAAGTAAAATGTATGAAAACATACAAACTTTAATCATTCTGAAAATAAGTTTAAATTTATAGCTTGGAATTGCGGCTAAACATGTTATTTATTTGAAAATGTATTTACAACAACATGCATGCATGTAAATTTTTGTGATGTTGTTCATACCCAGGTGCTTAATGATCTTTTTAAAAACTTCATAAAATGTATTGAAAATACGGGTTTTTCATGACTCTTCCATAATGAGAGCAAATTAGCTTAGAATTGCTAGTAGTTATATATTTACACTAGAGCGACTTTGGATCTTTTAGCACTGCGAATTAGTAATTAGCCAATATCAAAAATACCATAATACTCTTTGTCCAGCCAAAATTTTGCAGAAGCATTGTTTTTATTTTATCTTAGGACTGCAAACAATGCTTATGCAAAATTTTGGGTGGAAAAACAAAGAGTATTATGGTAGTTTTTATATTGGTTAAATTTTTATCGAGTACTCGAAGTTAAGGTTTAAAAACCATACGTAGTGGTCAGGGAAAAAGTGACTAAACTACGCTTTACCAAAGTAAGTTATTTAAAGGGAACCTCGGCTGTCCAACAAAATTTATCTCAAATAAGAGTTTTCCTCAACTTGTGTCTACATCAGCAGCTCAAATTTGATAATTCTCTGTATGTAATTCACGCTAAATGATTTGTTTTGACCATTGAATTTCCTGCGGGCCGCCATCTTGAAATGCGACGTAGTTGCGTTGCAGTGCCAGACCCCCACTCGTTCGTTGCTATTGTTTTTATCAAGAGTAGAGACTGGCACTAAAATGTATGCACGTCACATTTCAAGATGGCGAACTGCAGGAAATGCAATGATCAAAACAAATCGCTTGGCTTGAGTTATATACAGAGAATGATCACCTTTAAGCTACTGCGAGTATGTCTACTTTAATTTCTTTCATGAAACTGTAAATTCTCACAACAGCCAACCATATTGCTCACGTCATTTTCATGCTTAATGTAGCGCTGTGAAAACACACTTGTAGACCAATCAAAACACACGTACTATCTGGCCAACTTATTTTATTGTATAAAATCCATCCAGTGTCGTGAATAAGATAGGAAGAATGAAGACGGTATGAAATATGTGTAAAAATGGTTACAATGATTCTAGAAACAAAGACATTCGTTTGAGTCAAACGCTGCTGGCTTGCATTTTAAGCAACAGAAAACACTAATTTTTGAGAGCCACCAAAGTTTTATTATGCCCAGCTCTTCATTCGTCCACCCGTTCTCCACCTCCTTTTCTTAGTTTTCCTCCCTTTCTTTATTCTCCTCTTCCTCCTCTTTTTCCTAATCCTTCTTTTTGTTTTCCTCTTCTTCTTTCTCCTCCTCTTCCATTTCCTCCTCTTCCATTTCCTCCTCTTTCATTTCCTCCTCTTCCATTTCCTCCTCTTCCATTTCCTTCTCTTTCATTTCCTCCTCTTTCATTTCCTCCTCTTTCATTTCCTCCTATTTCATTTCCTGCTCTTTCATTTCCTCCTCTTCCATTTCCTCCTCTTCCATTTCCTCCTCTTCCATTTCCTCCTCTTTCATTTCCTTCTCTTTCATTTCCTCCTCTTTCATTTCCTCCTCTTCCATTTCCTCCTCTTCCATTTCCTCCTCTTCCATTTCCTCCTCTTCCATTTCCTTCTCTTCCATTTCCTTCTCTCCCATTTCCTCCTCTTCTTGACCATAGAAAAAAAATGGATTCGCAGGGAAAAAAATCTCCCCCTTCTTCACCTTCTTCTTTTTCTTCATCACATTCTTCTTCACTATTGTCATCATCTTCCTCACCACTATCTCTTTTTCGGCATCATATTCATTTTACTTTTCGTTACCATCACTAAGCACTAATTCTTCATCGTGTCTTCTTTTTGGTTCTCTTGGTGATCATATCTTGTTTTTCTCTTTCTTCTTTGTTTTTTCTTTCCTTTTCGTTTTATTTTTAGAATCTTTAGCCTACAGTGGATAATTTTAAACATAGCTCTATCTTAGACGAAGATTGTCTGAAAAGAAAACACTTCAAACCCGATCGTTAATCCTTGTATCTTTAAATAGAACTAAATATGAAACTTGATTTAAAAAGTATTACCCTTTGGACTTTGTTGATGCTAGTCGCGCTTGAATAACCGACTCCAGAACCCCGGTTTTTGTGGTTCTTACAAGAATGCATGCATTCCATTTCATCCGGCCACTGATTATGTGTCCAGACAATTTGAAATGGGATATCGTGTTCCAGATCCTCTAAGATTCCTTTCATTCTACGTGACTGATACTAGCTGCAGGAGGTACTTTCTTATTGTCTTCGTCTCTGCTGGATAGAAGACCACTTTCCTTCAGGTTTTCTTCTGAGGCAGTTCTCATTATTACCTAGCTCCATCACTGTCTTAATAACTGGACATTCGCATTTTTGTTTATCTTTTCACTCAAGCTACCAATGGGAAGGATTCCATTTTTATGACATCTCTATTAAGTTATTGTTATTTGCTTACACTATAAGGTTTGGTGGTAATGATAGGAAAGTGAACATCGTGTAATGTTCTCGTTGGTATTTTGCAAGAGCGCAACAGATTCCATGATCAATTTTCCGTCTGCTCTTTAATTCAAAATATGCGCATAAACCATTGTCTACTCCTTCAGTTGCTAAATGCGGTATATTTTGAGTAAATGCCGGCCAATTATTACTAAGCACCTATTGGCACCTACAAAATCTTACCGATGACATAAACAACCGTTTCGTGATTTCCTTATTAAAAAAACCTTCAGAGACTCGGCAAACGGTGTCAACCAGTTCACAACAGGAAACAGGGTCCGCTCTAGTGGTTTGTGTCATTTGTTTGTATTTATAAGGCATAAGTCATATAATCTCTCTTGTTTGTAACAGCTTAATCGAAAACACTACAAAGTCTACATAGTAAAACAATATCACACATTCCACGAAACGCTGTCACGATTTCCCCACAGACGCTAGGGATTTTGATTTTATATTTTCAGCAACACAAAATGAGAGAATGGAAAGGAGTGGTCTGGAAAATCGCCAGACCTAAGTTGAGTTTGCCATTCATTATTGCTGTCATTAGTTCATTTATGTCAGCTTTCTCTGCTGGGTGGACAGAGTTCAAAGCACTGTGTTGAAGTGAGCTTCTGCGACCACTGCTTCTATTGTAAAGGTAGTTTCATTGAGGTTCTTTCGGTTTTTTCAATGAGCTGATTCTATTAACATTATTCTAGCGCTGACCCTTTGGTGACAGTAACAACAGCACTTTGACGAAGGCAACTAGAACAGCAATAAAAGCTGATTAGAACTGTTGACTTGTAATTCGTGTTACAAATGCCACAGTTACTAACGAGAATATGTCCAGATTGTTTGTTTAAGTTCTATTTTTTATTTTGATATTTGAAGAAGCCAGCGACAGCTTTTTAAGTGCTTCGTTGCTGTTGTAGCAATATAAAATTCATTAATGATTTGTGTTTTTGTTTTGGCTCACGTCCTATAACTTTCATTGTTGTTACTTTGAAGAACTAATATCACTTAACTCACATTAAGTGATTTCTTATAACCATATGATATGGCTGCAGATACAGAGCTTAAGTAAGCTGGAATGCTCTGCAGTCTAGTGTGTAAATCCCTTTTGTTTTACAAAAATAGCAAAGCGGATTGAAAAGGACAGCTATGCCTATGGCTATGATTTTTAAAAATGAATTTTAAAACGCCAACGGCACGACTATTGATTGTTCAGTGCGATAGACGACAAGAGCGACAGTCCTTTGTGAAATGTAAAAGGTTCAAATACTGGATAAATTGAGTTATTTCCCATAACCTGTTTATTGAAACTCAATCTGGGACATAGCTGATACGGTTTAATCTTTTAAGTCCCCTTCACTTTAGATTTAGTTTTTTACGGTTCTCAGTTATAGTTTTTTATTGCCTATAAAACGGATGTGGTTTCTGCTGAGCCAAGGATAAATTCTTTGTTAATTCGACCACAAGTTGTTTGGATAATGTTTTAAGTTTGTTTCGCTCTTTCGTATTAATACTGACGTAGAAAAAGGTAAGTATTTTTGAAAATGTACCGTAGAACAGTTTGGTCTACAATGTTTAGTATTCTAATTGAAGATTTCTCAATAGCCTTGCTTTATTTGCCGTTTGAAATCAATTTATTTTTTTCTTATAAGCTTTTAAAAAGTAAATTTTAAAAAGAATAAAGCTTTCAGGCCTCATCTTACGTTTCATAATATTTGCACAATGGTTCCTCCACTCACGAAACTTTTCGTTTCGGGGCTCAGTTTTGTGGCGAGCCTTGATGCCTTATTGAATCTTAACAGTGCTCAGCTTTAAGGCCTAATATAGAATCTACCATCAAAAACTGCACTTGTAATTGGTTATCCAATAGGCTGTACTAAACCAAAATTCCCAATGCTTTTTAATGTCTGCATGCTTCTAATTAAGTTAAGATTTAAGTCAATTCTATTTTTTTAGTAGTTTTTAGTGCAAAGTTGCTTTAACTGAGTTGAAAGTAAAATACGAGCAATCTGGTAACGCGTTTTCTAAAGGAAAGATAGGCTAAGATTAAAGTGGATGAAAGGTTAACTGTATTTTGCATTAATACTTATACGCCGCTCAGCGATTCATAGAAAAAGATTTATGTAACAGTTTTATATCAATGTTTATATTCTTATCAAGATTGATCAAATTGTGAGATAAGAGATGCACGCGTTATTATATCGTCAGGACGAAGTTTTAAACAGTGATGTCTTTTTCAAATCTATCACAGACCTTGTTTTTATTTTGCTTGGTTTAAACAAAAGCAGGGAGCTATGATATTTTAGAACGTCTTAGAACATTACATATTCCGCTTGTTTTGATAGTTTAGCTATTGCAAAGTAACAAATTCAATAAAAAAAATTAAGTCGATTTGTTAAAAAACTTTTGAGCCCTTAGTTCACCTTTGTCTCGCTTCGAGTTCTTAAAACTTCATTTATTGGTTTTGTAGATGTCTTCCCGAATAAAGCTGCCATTCATTGAGAGTATAATCGTTTTCCTGTTATTTATTATTACTTTCAACATTGAAATGTTTATGTAGCACACTTTCTTAACACCGATAAAGTATATAAGTGATTTTATGTTTGTTTATAAACTTTATTGTTGAATTTTCATGACGAACACCCACGAACTAGCAACAAAATCCGCCGTGTGATCTGCCACAAAAATAGAATAGCCAAAATGCGAAAAGTAAGCGGTAATATGAAATAGAAATGTAAAAAAGGAAATGAGAAGATAGAAACAATTAAACAGGTAAAGCGATAAGCTAAAATTATCCAGTTCACGAGTTGTCTTTTACAGGATACTAGCTAGCACTGCAAAAAAATTCCGACTAAGAAAGGAGCTTTTCGAAGTTTAGTTGTTGTTTTCTCTTCAATGTAGATCGAAGCCTCATGGTTAGGTTGTGATTTATATGAATTGGGTTTTGTGGTATCTTGGATATTTTAATGAAGATATAATTGGTAAGCTGCGAGGCGGTGTGGACCATTGTTATTCTTTCAATCAAGGGCTTCATATAGCATTGTTATGAGTGGTTTCGTCTAAATGAACAAAGGTTAACCAAAGGAATATACTAGATTAACCACATAATGGGAATATAGGAATTCATAATGAAGTACTGTGAGCCATCATTCCGTTAAAGATTATTAATAGGGTGTGGGTGCATTAGGGTGTCTTTTATTGTGCGACAGTTCGACGCAATAAAAAACCATCAGGATCACAGGTGTTGACACACAACTGTTCATATGACAAACTTTCGGCTAATCTCTTCGTAACAAGCCCTGCAGACAATTCAATGCTTGCCCCTTGGAGTTTCAGGTCTCACGGAAATTAAGTTTAAATCTAAATAAATTTTCTTCCTCAGTTTCTGTTTAAAACAAGCGCAAGAAGCTGGGAAAGATCAGGTTGAAGGAAGGTTCCTTTGAAAAGATTGGAAGTAGTTAAAAAAAGGTAAGTGGATCTTATCGACATTGGTGCTTCATCAAACGATAGTTGCCGTGGAGTCTTTGTATAGGTGTCAAAATTAATCACACAGCTGCACTTTATGTACAACATTTTATCCGTTTTGAGGTTTATCAAAGTTTGATCGAGATTGGATTTACGAACGTCATGAAGAAGCAAGGCAGATGTACTGTCACATCGACCAAAATTGAATCAAAATTGTAGAGATGAGTTCGAGAAGGTTGCATGGCACAAATTCCGATGCTTTAATCCCGAAATGCGATCTAATTTGATTATATGTTGACCAATGTAATTAGGCAATTTGATGTAATTAGTTTTCAAACAGTAATTAGAGACCTGTGGGCTTTGCCGTGACGTCACAAGTCCGAACTGTTCTATACAATGCCAACCCGAGCAATTTGTCTTCTTTCCACACAGTTGCTGTGTAAAGTGTTTAAAGACCGCATAGAGGTGTCTGTTTTCTAGTGCAACGATGCAACAACGTTCTGTGGTCATTTTTATATTTCTGGCAATTCAGTGGCTTTCTCACGCAGGTATGTCAATCTTCAAAACCAGTCAAAAAAACGCTTGGCTAAGTGCTTGATATGGTCATATTGTCTGTTCGCTTGTGTTTACTTACACGACCTAGGGACACTTTCGCTGTAGCGCAAGCGGTTAAGTTATTGTCGTACGGTAATAAGCACTAAGACTAAACGAATAGAGCAGTAAAACTTGCGCTTTCAACTTTACACTTATTTTTAGCTGTCCTTACTTAAGCTCACTGTAAACAACCAGTGTTTGTATATTATTTCTCGCTTTCAGAAAACATAGTAAGGGCTTCCGTCCAACGATACACAAAACTCATTACGATTTCACATCAAACTCCCAGCGGTTCTTATTTAAAAAGTAAATTAAACCTTTTTGTAGTTATTTCTTTTTTAGACACCTGAATTATCTAAAGGAACTGCTCGCTCACGTATTTAGATTTTAGTGTCTGACATATTCACAGCTTCTGTCAAGCTGTTTATGAATGGATTTTTCGTTTCGCAGCCTCCGACCCAAACAAAGAGAAATCAAACAATGTATGGAAGAGATTTAAGAGAAGGTAAGGAAAACAGCATGTAAAAAGACACTAAGGTGTTCTTATGAAAAATTAAAAGCGTGGTGCTAATTGCTTTTCACTGGAGCAGAATTTCACTTATGGAGAAACAAACTTGTAATTCTAAACCTTGCTTTCACCGCATGAGACTTCTGTTGAAAACGCTCCCTGCAGTGATTTCGAACTGTTGTTTTGTACGTTTTCACGACATTGGAATACATTTCTTGGAGCAGAATGTAAAGCAGCTCTTTTTAGAACTTATTTTAGCCATTCTTTAAAGATTTACACAAGACCGCAGACCAGTGTTTCGAGTCAAGTATTGTAAAACAAAGTCGCCTTAGATATGTCAAGTGAATGTCACTGCAGTATTGTTTCTAGCATGGTTTTTTCTACTTAAAAATGGTTAATTTCGCTTCGGAATTACAAGTTATGATAACTTGCACGTAAGTGAATTCTTCGAAACGTACCGACTGCAACAAAACCGCTTTAGAATGATTGCAATTTTAAAAGAAATCGATCTTTGAAGAGGAAAAATTCTGTTAGCAGTTCTGCATTAATGTTAGCAGTTCTGCATTAATTCAGTATGCCAGAGGATATTATCTTGATGTTTGGATGGTTATTTTTAGCCGGACCACCAGTTTGAGAGAGAAATGTTTGATTTCTGCTTTATTATCATAGAAGTTTGGACAACAGTATGCTATCCGGCGTGTATTGTATCAATGGAAAGCTAATTTTGGATTTTGATAAAACAATAGCTGTGTATTGAGAGTGAGGGGTGAAATCCTTTTCCAACAGAACCATTTAATTAAAATTGAGTCTGGTTATAATTTGACTGGTATTTGACAGAATAGAAACCTTTTTCGAAAACTTCCTAATCATTTCATGTCAAAGCTAAGAATTGATTGAATGTCGAGCAAACAAAGCTGTGGTTGATAACCTAAAAAATAAATCTTATTTAAGTGTCGCATTTAAACCACGGACGCGGATATAAAATAGACTAAACCAAAATAAGATTTGATTAAATTGCATGAAATTTTGAGTTAACCAAATTTGAAATATTGCCTTTTTTCATTCGCCGATTTAACGATGCAGTTTTCTATGAACACAGATTAATGCTTCTCCGACAAAGGCAGAAAAAAGAGTTTAATGGAAATCTCTGCACATAATCGCTTTGGGATAGCCGTTATCTTGCACTTTTTTGTCGATCCTTGTCAAGATTTAATGACACTTGATTCTATGCTCAATGTTTTTCGTTTCCGTTGCCGCTGTGTGTGAAACAAAATTCATAACAATATTGATATCAAGGCCGTAATCATCTTTGATACATATAATGAGTTTACAGGCGTTTGCAATTGTTCGGATAAACCCTTGCGGCCAAATCAAGCTAATTCCACTTTATTGAGTTTGCCCCGAACAATTCGGCTTTGTTTTGTGTCTTGCTTTCAATCAAAGTAAATTCAAAAACGAGTGATTAAAGTTTCTTTGTGTGTTATAAATATAAGTTATTAAAAAGTTCTTGCCTGCCTTGATAAACATAAATACAACAATATGAAATATGAATTGTTTTCGAAAATCTACTTCCTTAATTTGACTCTATTATTTCAAAATCGAATGCGAAGACAAAATAGAACTTTTTGATTAGTTTTTGTTAGCCGGAAAGCATCATTAGTATTTTTGATGGGGACACTGGGATGTTATTTTGGTCAATATTTACATCAGCGAGAAAAAACAATAAAGCATGCACAGTGTTGTTTAGTTTTGAAAAAAAAAGTGCCACGCGCCGTATTCTGTGAGTCGATTTATATTTCATAATTCGCAAAGGTTGCGATGAAATGCCCAAGTTTTACTGAATTCAGTAACGTCACTATTTTTATTTCTGTTATCTAAATGGTAGGTTTATCCTCATTCGTGAGCATTTGAAATAACCAACAAATTTAGCTGAAACTTTCAAAATTGAAATTTTCTTATCTGTCTTTATCAATCTTTTAACATTATATTTGAAGTGAGCTGTTGAAAAACAGTTAGCGCGTATTTTATATTGCAATGGGTGTAACTTCGAATGCTAAATTATCGTTTTGATGGGGATGCGTTTTACACTAAGTAAATTTCAATCTTAATTTTTCTTTTTTTTTTTTTTTTTCATTTAAGTATTTCTTTATATAAGCAGCCTTTAATTTGGTTGGTTGTAAAACTGTACCTCTGCACTTTTAGTTCATTCTGAGCTATTCTTGCATGTTTTTTTTTTTAAATATCAACTCTTAGGTAAGTTTTAAAACAATCAACAGATGAAAACAAAAAGAGTGTTGGGTTCTTGTTCTGTTTAAAGCTTGTAATTGATTTTTTAAACTGGCAAACAAGCAGAAACTCTTTTTGTCGATGTGTATAACTTTAAAATAGTATCATGTCGCTATTTTTAAGTAAGTCCGCATTTGAAAGTCATTATTGTTTTAAACTTTCTTTTAACTTTTTTTGCTAGTTTCATACCATTCCAGATTTTTAAAAGTGAGTGAGCGCGTGTGCTTCTGTAATTGTCAACACCACAATTTACATTTTGATCTATTAAGTATCGTGTTTTAAAAAAGCAATCTGTTTAAGTTTTAACAATAAAGAAACAACATGAATTCTTCAGGTCTAGTTTGCTGAATTCTTGGCTGTGATCGAATTTTTTCAACAGTTTTCAAAATCTGTTCAACGGGTTTTACAACCCAGGTTTGTTTTTAGCAGTTGATTTACGCCGACGCGTAGTAAAAGTATTAGACATACGAACATATAGTTTGATTTAAATTTAATACTCGACGTTTCGGCCTAATAATTGCCATAATCGAGAGCAACTACATGAAATGGTGTTGAATTTATTAAATACTAGTAAATAACAAGGTTTAACTGAATTCTGATTATGCAGGAATGGTTTCCTAAATGCAAGGTGACAATCTAAATTGTAATCATTTTGAACATTCAATTTTTATTTTTGTTGCCTGATATATTCATCATTTCCCTACACAATCACACTTAATTTTATTGTTGCATTTTAATATCCAGAGCATGAAAGTTTCATATAAATTTTGTAATTATGGCGGCCATATTGGTTGACATGTCGAGGTAAATATTCAGAATATTTTTCGCCCATAACTCCAGTTCAAGAAATGCTCTTTTGCTTTCTTAAATTATCCCAGAGCTGATGTTTTAATTGTTCGACAAGCCCATCAGCTCTTTTTCTTATTTGGCAGCCAAAGAAATTGATATTTCAAAATTTTAAAACATCGACCACGTGGTTACAAATCATCAATCAGTCCATATGTATACCAACACAGTGCTTGAAAACGGAGTTTAACTATTTTAACTTTATATCTAACACGCTCGTGAATTAAGGTCACCGAGTGTTCAACCAACTGAGGCTTGTGTCTCGCAGGTTACATATGAATTTATCCACAACACATTCATTGGTGTACACTGTTAGGTTTAGGTTCGCCTACCTTCAAGTTCAGCTTTTCATTAATTTTGCGATTTTAAATTCTGGTTTGAAGTTTACTTAGTAAGAATGTGGAACTGAATTTTTAGTTAAACTTTCCGATAATGCCAGCGAATAGACCCAATAAGAACAAAATAGAAAGTTCAATTATCTAAAAAAAAAAAAGTTTACACATGGCGAAACATATATGTTATTCTGTTTATTAAATAAGACAATAGTTCTAAGCAAATCAAATCTTGAACAGTTGGTGTAAAAAGCCAACGTTTAGCATAAGCTATTCGTCACAGTGAGTGCTCCTTAGCTACTAATACGGGGATTATGAAAACATTTCAACCTACAGAGTTGCACATTGTAGGCACATTTTAATTTATAAACTGTTCAAGCAAGTGGTGAACTAAGCAAGTGTTTGTAATTAACGGAGGAAGACCGAATTTCATGTTCTTTTGATCGCGCTAATGATAACCTCTGACATTCAGCGTTTCGCCGCCATTTGCTAAATCATGGACCACGGACATGGTTTCAGCTAAAACAATATACAAGCAAAACACATCACTTTTCTGAACATTAAACAAAATTTAAAGTTTCTTGAAACAAACTGTTTTTTCTGTTAATGTCTAGAATTTATTACGTGGTTCATGATGCTTCCAACAGATGTGAATTGTAGAGTTTTTGCCGCGTCCGATAAATATAATCACGTTCTGCTGGCAAAAAAAATGTTTTTCGTTTCTTATCAATTATTTTGCACCAACATTTACCCAAGAACAAAAGTGTTCTACTGGGAGTCGCAACTACAAACCAGTTTAAAAATTGAGTTGCTCTCAGTTATCTTTGTATAATTACCCACGCTTGTTCCCCAAAACATTTATATGATTTTTACTTTTTTGCAACGAGATAAACGACGATCTGGGCATATTTTCTCTGTACTGTTTTTCTTTAAAATTTATGTTGACTTCAATTTTATTCTTTTCCGTTTGCAGCTATGTTATATTTTAACATCTTTCACTAAAATACAATCACAATCTGCTTTGTTATTTCACATCTATATCAAAAGATCACGTAAATACTTTATCAATAGAGTGTTTAACCATATGTTTAATGATCTAAAAGGAAATCCGAGCTCTGAAATCCCAAATCTACTACAACCTGCGCTTCATAGGCATTGATATTTTTATATACTTTGAGCGAGATATCTGAGATATTAGAGATAAGCTTCGAAGCTTAGATCTGCTGTCTGACCAGTATAGACTCATACGGTAACAAATCGGCCAAAGCTAAGAAATGAACTTATTTAAATCATTCAGTTAAAAGACGATTTACCGCCGTCTGGTTAGCCTTGTTGGTAAGACGACAGTCTACACTCGGGTTCTTAAAATAATTGAGGAAAAAGTGCTGTCTTTGTTCTAACATCTGCAAATGGTTAGACTTTCGCTTCTTCTCGGATAAGGACGTTAAACCTTTGGTCCCCGGAGACATATCATTCTGTTTTTACATGTGTACCTTTGAGTGATAAAGATGGTGTCTTTGGCCAGTTGGAAAACTTGACACCTAAGCAAAGTTATTGTTGTTGTTGTTATTATTATAAAATTATTTTATGTTATCCAGCCTAAAAAGTTAGTTCATTAATGTTCTCTGTGAATACATAATTAGGAGTAGTAGACCAACATTTGTTTAGCACAACAATTTTCTTATCTAGTTTTTATAATTAGCAACATTTGTGAAACAGCGACTGATGTTAACCTCCATCTGGCGTACAGATACTAATTCAGTTCAAAGATACGCAGTTTTCCATTTACGATATATATACACTTAATTTTTTTTTTGAAAAAGTCAATGCTATAGACGAAGTTGCTCTGATAAAAATCTCTTTTTCAGCCAAGAAAATTTTTTTTTTCATAATTTTCTGCAATGCACAAAATAGATTACGACTGTAAAATAGCCCGGCAATTATGCTTTCTTTTAGAAAAGACACAGATTTTCCCTACCGAATGGCTACGTCACTTAACCGCGATTTGAAGTTGGCTTTTTGGATTTCTATTAGCAAAAAGTGTTATGGTGCGTGTAACTTGATTTTTAAAAAAGTTTAGCACTGATGCTCTAAATTGATAATTATTACATAGAAGTCTTAGCATCGCGATATGAATGTTTTTTTGCAAATTCTCTGACATTGTACCAACTTTTATCCTTATAGGTCAAGAGTTTTCAGTTTCTCAAAAATTAGCTTAGTATAGTAGCAGTCTGTGTTTAAAATTTAAAAGAGTTTTAAAAGGAAAGAATTATGACGCCAGAAAAGTGTTTGGTTACTAATTTTTAAGTGCTGCTCTACAGATTGTCTGCAAGATAAAGATATTACAAACATTTGTGTAGAAACACTCCAAACTGATTGTCTCACTTTGGTCACTCTAACTAGAAACAAAAAGAAAGCAAAACCATTACCAGTTCTTTTTATCGATAAAGTTAAGCTCTTTGTGCATTCAATCTTTCTCTTGATAGTATCTATCAATGCTTTAGGCGGGAGCAGTTTCGCGTGGGTCTAGTGATCTTTAAATGAACATTCTCTTAATTCCTAAGTTGGTTCTGACTTTATCTAGTATTTCCGACATAAACTTGAAATCTTCGCTAAACTTCCCAGCTGCATCCCGTAAATGTTCTATTAAAACAGGCTTAAAAGCAATGATTTCTTACACTTGAAGTTGGCAAATTTTAGTATCACGTTTTTGTCCGAAAACTAAATTTCAATTTATTTTAAATTTGTATAAAAATGAAACATTTCGCAAAGAAACTGTCACTTAAATCTGTTAAATGTATCGACGAGAGATATTGCAATAAAAAGAAAAGTTTATTTTGTAGATCTATTGACAGAAATAATTCAGTTTAGTTGCCTGTTTAATACCGTCTTGGTAGAAAAATCCAGTATGACAACTGATTGAAAGATGTAAACCAAACAGCATGCCCCTCTTTCTTCACTATCGTTGAAAGTTGATGCCGGAAAATCACGAGAATTTGATAGAACATATTTATCGTGGTTAAAACTCAGTGAAGGTTTTGGGTTGATCTTGCTTTATTTTGTTGCTTTTTACTTCAACTTATTAATTTCAGTTTTCATTGCTGTTTCAGCAATAGTACGTGTTATTAATAGTTTTGAATCGAGTTTTCTTCCATTTCCAGATAAAGTTTTGAGGCAACGCGCCTGGGGCTTTGCAAATCGAACAGCTTTTAAAATAATTTTTACTAAATGGATTTCAATAGGGTTCAAGAAATAGATATTGTGTCAGTGATAAACAGGAAATTTATGAACAGGTTTTGGAGTCTAGCCATTTTGGAAGTACTCAGTGTTAACGATAATGGTTTATCTTATAACACAAAAATCCTGAAAGAGGCAAGTACTAAATCCGCTTATCTAACATGTCTTTCAACAAAAGTGTATCTTTTCGAAGATCCAGCGAGATTGTGCTTGGATAAAACTTAAAAAAGTGTAAAGGTCTGGAGCATCATCTACACGAGCAATTTTTCCTTGACAAGTTTACTTGTAAATTTTTAATATTCGCTTAGATGATCAACAAGTTTTCCTTGCCAAGGAAAAGTTGCTCGTGTAGACGACGAAGAAGTTTTTCTCAACAATTTTTAGTATACTAGATAATACCTTCCCATATTCTCCTTGTTGGCCGTCTACGCCAGCAAATTTCAGACTTGAAAAAGATGGCATGTAATAACTCTTCCTAAACAAGGAAAAATGTCCGCTTGTCTCGATCTATACGTGCAATTTTTTCTTGTCAAAAAAAATTTCTCAAGGAAGAATTGCTTGTGGAGACGCGAGGTTCAGTTTAATTTTGTAGGTTGATTGTTTTCAAAAGATGGAACTGTAGCAAAAAGATTCGTGTGTAATTGTACGTAAAATGCATCACTTATAAACTTTGATTTTTACAAGTAACGTTGCTGCTTTCTTAATTCCAAGAAGCTGCCATTTTAGGCCTTTTTCGTTTGCGTGAATTAAGGAAAAGATATCTTTTAGTTCGAAAAGTGTGAGTCGTACCAAAAACGTTTTAGTTTCAAAAATCGGTTTACGATTTTCTATTGATTTAGTTTTGTTAACAGAATTATTTTCTTCTTAGCTGATTATTCGGAATACCCTGAGAAAGCTCTTTAATATAGCTGATAAATAAATAAAGATCTTAGAAATCGTGGATTTCCCCGAAAATACTGACTTAGTAGCAATTAATCAGTTTAGTGACAAGTAGTTTAAGGGGCTAAATAATTTAATAATTGACTATAAATAACTTGCAACTATAAAAAGAAAAAATGTAAATAAACTTCAAAAAGAGCTGTTTATTTAAAAAAAACCACACGATTATAATCCGTAAGAACATTTTAAAGTTGTTTTTTTAAAAAGATAGAACTTTAATAAATACAAATGAGTTGATGATGATGATGATGATGATGATGATGATGGTGATGATGATGATGATGAAGATGGTGATGATGATGATGATGATGGTTAAAACTATGTGACAGAGAATTACAGCTTTCGCTATAGACAACTCCTGTTTTGTATTTCCCGTTTTCCCTCTGCTTGTGATAAACCGCTTTAAGTTTCCGGGCCAAGCCGTGATTGCGGTTTCTTATCATCTCAAGAGGTTTTCGTTATTTTCTTGTTACCTTAAGAGTCTTGACGTTCGCGTGTAATGTAATACTCTCACCATCCGGTTAGATAACTAAATTGTCCGTTAAAACGACATTATTACACATCGCCCGGATAAAGTTCTATTATTAAATCAAAAGTTAAAATGAATAACACCAATCATTTCTACTCTACGAGACAAACAAAATGAATGGGTAATTTATAGGGTTTCATCAACTGGTTTAAAGGTTAAAATGTATTATATACCATCGTTCTTCCAGACAAACCACAGGCAACGCAAGTTTAGTGTTAGTTCATCGATTGAATTGCCATTACAATGGTGATTTGTATGGACTATAGGAGCAAAAGTCAAAAATAAAGCTTTTTTTACATCAATTGCTATCTCCTTTTGCCTCGCTTGTACGTTTAAGGGCTATAAAGAAGTTATTAGAAAATCGGCAGTACCGGTTAAACTTTATTTTTTATTTCTGCTGAAAATGGAAGTATAATAATCTCCAAAGCGTTATTTATCTCATACTGCATACAAATCAATATAATTGTAAAGACGATTCAATCGATGCATTAACACTAAGCTTGGGCTACCTATGGACAAACACGCAAAACATGGGGTTTTGTCAACTGGTTGAAAACTTGCCAAATTCTTTGCTTGTAAATTTGAAAATTTGTAAAGGCGATTCCGGGTCTCTGAAATATGGCAAGAAAAAACTCCTTTTAGCTAATGCACCAGTTATTTGAAACCCCCGCATTCCCCCACCCCGGGTACAAGCGGGAAATAGGGGTGACATTCACTCAATTGCACCATTTCTTCGGGCTCCGGTGTGCGGGGGATTTCACTTAAATTTATTTCCTTGGCCCTTGAGTTGGGGAACTAAGCGGGGGCTTAGTGGGGCATTCACTCAATTGAACTTTAAACTGACACATTTTTCATAATTTTGTTTTGTTCTTTTGTTAAAGTTCAATTGATAACGTTTCTTGCATATTGCATTTTAGAGCGTGTGTCCTAGTCATAAAATTGTATTCCCTAAACGCGGGGCTGTTCACTGCAAATTTCAGTTCGCCATGGGTACAGGAAAAATCACTTAGTTTCTCTCGGTCCCCGGGAGGGGGGTAGGGGGAAGGGAGCGGGGTTTTCAAATGGCTGGTGCATAATCATTACACGTGTATGTTGTTGTTGCAGTAGTGTACAAGGAGTGTGTGAGCCATATCGCGGTACAACATGTTTAAAGTATTTGGGAAACGATACAATATTTATCAAAGCCAACTCCAAACAGAACCAAGACCGAAGAGAAGGCAGAGTGGCCTTATTTTCTTCCTTTATCCGGAATTACGTCTCAGACAAATGTAGAAAAGTTCTCTTGCCAAGTCTTTGTTACTACTTCTTCCCGCCATGTATCCAAAACGCACGCACCCCTACCCCGAGACAAATCTGTCGCGATGAATGCCATGCCGTCAAGAATGACTTATGCAAGACGGAAATGGAAGATATTCAAAGGATGAACTTCAAAATGGTACCTTCTGCTTCGGACTGCAGCAGTCTTCCTGGCCCTTCTTCAAAAGGCCACAGAACGTGCATAAAAATTGGAGCTTTAGGTTAGTAAAACTCGACCATATTAATTGCTTTATGCTTAAGTTTCTTTTTACTGCAAACATTCATCAAGGTCATGAGCATTTAACCTAGGAAAAACAATTACGTTTTCTGAGTTTTTCAGCATTCTTTGTTTCCGATTGCGGGATGGATTTCTTGTTGTGATAAAGTGCTTGGAATGCTTTGAATAAAAAAAAAAGATAGCAATCCAGCGTTGTTTGAAAAGCAGTGGACCAAAAACATAACTCGGCTTCCGTTAACAGCAAAACTAGGGTCTCGAATGGTAAGTTAAAGATTCTGGGCAGACGTTTTTTAGTCGGTTCGAGCATTTCTGGTTGAAGTTTTCTAAATATATACAACTCTTCGTTCGTAGCACCTCGGATGCTGCTCTTGACCCTATTAAAACTGAACAACATCAAGAAACTTCTTAATCCTTTTACAAGTTGATTATTTTTATGTTCAAAAGTAAGTAAATAATAATAACTTAATAATAATAACTTTATTAACAAAATTGATTGGCAATCTGACGATTGAAAAACTCAATATTTACAATCTGATAAAAACATATATCTTATATATTTACATGAACAATATTAAAAATGGAAATAGATTTACAAATATTAGATTACACAGCAATAATACACAGGTCACACAAATACGCAAATCTCGGCAGAGCCGGGGATCGGACCGGAAACTTTGTGTTCAGAAGGCAGAGATTTTATTAAATTGTGCCAACCATGCTCGCCCGTACAGTGCAATAAGAATCAAAAACCTCAATGGATCGAAGGTGATTTTGCAAACTAGATTAAACTATAGTTAGTATTCATTCGTACTCACGAAGTTGTTCTAATTGTCCTTTATCATTCAAGGTGGTGTTTCTTCTATTAGTCTTCTTGCAAACTGCTAAACAAGTCTTGAAATTTCCCCATTTATTCCTGTTGTTTCCTAGCAACTTGTTCATGCAACTTGTAAATTTTTAAAATTTTTGAATATTTTTGTTCACAATAAATCCCTCATTTCAGCTCAGAACTGAGTACATCACAGCATGAGACGAACATCATAATCATTGTTTATAATATTTTTCGGAACTTCACGGTAAAAATGTTTGAAAGTCGCTTTTGAAAAGGTTTATTACGTAACACGGCAAGTTCAACGGATATGTACTTGTCTAGACAAGTTCTGAAGAGTATTTTACTAATTTTTCCCTTGATTTTAATTAACTATTTTAAAACAGACGAATTATGACAAATGACCATTTTATTAAACTGAATGCCAATAAAAACTAAAACAACTTTCAGTATTTTGGGTTGGCAAATTGTGTAAATATTAGAATCAGAGCGAAGTATTACAATTTGCATTATGATTTAACCAGAAAAAATATAATAACCCATTTATTATTAGTAGTACGGAACAACAAACACACACAAAGAAACACTTGCAAAGGTATTGACTAAGATAACGAACT